>JAHHUM010001900.1:0-132525 GCA_036173005.1 Crenichthys baileyi | reverse complement strand
GTTGTATTTTATTTAAAGTTAGTTAGTTGGAAAAATTAACCCATTCGGGGTTTAATTTAGTCTCCAGGTAAGTGCAGCGTTTTTAAAGGGTCTCGGGGTTTGTTTGGAACATTGATGAACAAACAGTATGATAAAGACCCCAAGGAACACACCACACAGGTCAGAAAAAAAGTTGTGGAGACGTTTAAAGCAGGGTTTGGTTCGAAAACAATATCCCAAGCTGAGAACATCTCACAGAGCACTGTTCATGTCATCATCCAAAAATGGAACGAGCATGGTGCAACTGCAAATGTACCAAGACAAGGCCTTTAACTTAAACTGACAGGCCAAGTACAGAGAGAAGGAATAACATAGGCGGAAGGAAAGGAAAGATGGAAAGAGCTAAATACAGGGCAAACCTGGAAGAAAACATGTGAGATGTTAACCTTCCATCAACACCAACAGCAGACTTAAATCTATAACCACCACTTCTCCCAAAACTCAATAAGTATTTTACATACTTGTGCTTTTTTGCAGTTATTTAAACATCAAACTTTTAAGTGTTTCATTCTGTTATTTTGAAATTTTTTTTCCAATTTTTTTTATTCATAAAATAGAAGCAGATTGGAAAAATTTTTAAAATTACCCCTACTCAGTTAAACTTTTAAAATTTAGAATTTTAAACTATTTTTAATAACTGTACAGTATTTTTTGTATATGTTGAAATTTTTTTTTTTTTTTTTCCCTTACGACATCTGGTATTTTAAATTTTCCCCACTGACGGCCCAAGAAAAAGTTTTTTTTCTTTCTAAATAAAACACTGGACTGGTTTAAAGCCTAAACCATGTGTTGGAATGTCCCAGTCAAAGTTCACACCAAAATAAAACTCTGCAGCCACTTAAAGATGAGGTTCACACAGTCTTTCCTTCCAATATAACTGAGCTTAAGCTATTTTTCCAAAAAAAATAGGCAACAATTTCAGTCATGTAATGTGCAAAACTGTGACAGACATACCCTGAAAGACTTGCAGGTGTAATTTCAGCATTAGGTGTTTCCACAAAGTATTGACCTGGTGAATAAAAATGTACCCCCATTTTTTAGATTTTTTTTGGGTAAACAATTTTTAAAAAAATCTGCATAAATGTCCTTTCCTTCCTAAAATTTGGTTTTTACATAAAATCACAATAAATTTACATAGTGGTTTTTTGGGTAAAACACAAAAAGACAAAAAAGTTCAAGGTGTACAATTATTTTGCAGTAAAGCCAAATAATCTGACTGACAAAAGGGTTTTGGTCTTTATGTCTCAAGATGTCAGGCAAGATCATGTTGTCTCACGTTGAAAACCTAACCCCGACTAAAATGTTTTTTTGTTTACAAAAAAAAACAGCATTCTTTTATACTGAATTCATGTAAATTCATTCAGTAGAAGGAAAGCAGTTTAAAGTATTGGTAAAAATAAAAAAGAATGAAGTTTGGTGTTTAAAAAATAAATTTGGCAACCAGGAATCATATTAAAACCCGACTTTTATTAAACTTTTGAAATCAAAAAGGGGGTTTTCTGTCAAGGATCAGAAATTTTTTTGCTAAAATAAGAAAAAAATTTTAATTATACCTTTTAAAAATATGAGGTCACAAAGTGCTTTTAAGCTGTCCTGAAAGAAAAATTCCCCCTTTACGGGCAAAAAAACAGTCACCATATGTAATTCAGAAGCGTAGAAACAACCAAAACCAAAATATAGCCCTTACTTGATATAAATTTTGTTTTTTTTTTAATCTCGCTCCTAAAAAACTAAAATGCCATAATCTAGAAAAAAGACTTAACAAGTTTTAATTTACACAGCAATATATATAAAGAATTAAAAAAAGAGAAGAAAGTTAAGCTAAATACTTATTTTAACTGTTGCTTTAAAGTGAAGAGTTCTGTGGAAAAAGGTAATGACAGAGACAAATCTGTTTACCTCCTCCACCCACACAGTCAGTTTATTAATTTGATTTTCCTCCTCCCCTGCCCCTTCCACCCGTATCCTTTACACTCAGAATCAGGTCATGTAGAGTTGGGGGTTGTGTGAGTAGGAAGATATTAAGAATGTTGGGGAAAAAAAGAGAGAAAGGGTGTGTAGAGGAAATAAAAGGGGTGAAGGGTCAGGCTGGAAGTGGACTCTCTTACACTCTTTAATATCTTTCGGACGACCGGGGAGTCGGGCGTGTACAGGATCTTTCCCATCAGCAGGGGCTTGACTGAATTCCATACGATCTTTGTGATGGGGTTGGACTCCAGGGTCTGCATCAGGGAATTGCAAAACGGAGCTGAGGGAGGAGAAAATGCAAAAATGCTCAGTGAAGAAGAAGGAATGTTGGAAGAAAAACTGATTCCACCCAGATGTTTGGTGGAATCAGTTTACATATTACAAGTAAGATAGAGTTGTTTAAAGTATGAAAAAAAATATTTAAAGTATTTTTGACACTACTAATCCCTAACCTCAATTAACACTAAATTCAGTTAAATTAATGCTATGTTCAACTCTTTAATATATACTTCTCACTTAGGTTTTGAATAATGTTTGCAGACGCAAAATGATTGTATATACACCTGTTTCACCTTTTCACAGTTTGCCAGATTACAACCACAAACTTTAAAGTATTTCATCAGGACTCCAGTTAATACATATTTCTGGAGTGGGAGGAAAATTATTGTTATAATGGTTCATGCCAAGTATTTGTATTCAGCTTCCCTGAACCACCTTTAGCCTTTTGTCATTTGTGGTATGTCTCCTATCAGCTTTGCTCATCTAGAGACTAAAAGTTTTGTCCCTTTTCTTCTTTGTAAAATAGCTCAAGCTCAGTCAGATTTGATGCAGAATGTGAACACAAACTTTGCTCAGTTAGATTTAGGTCTGGACATGGACTGGGCCATTCAAACACATCAGTGTGTTTTGATCTGAACCATTCCATTGCAGATCTCATTGTATGCTGGAAGGTGAACCTCCAGCATAGCTTTAAAGCTTTTAACTGGTTTTATGTCAGAATTGCCATGTATTTAGCTCCATCCATCTTCCCATTAAGCCTGGCCAGTTTCCCTATCCTTCCTAAAGTACAGCATCCCCACAGCATGATTCTACCACCACCATGTTTCACAATGGGAATGGTGAGTTCAGGGTTTTCTGCTGTGTTACACAAAGCGTTCACTCAAGAAGGCCAAAAACTCCAATTTTGGCCTACTTTGCTGAGTCTCAAATATGGCTTCTTGAAAACGTGTGAACATTTCTTAAAGCTTTCTTTCTTTAAAGACTTTCTTCTTGCTACTCTTCCATAAAGACCAGATTTGAGGAGTGTACAGATGTGTTGTCCATGCTTCTCCCATATCTTGGGTGTTTTGGCGGCTTCTCTGATTAATCCTCTCTTTGCCTGGCCTGTCGGTTTGAGTGGATGGCTATGTCTTGGTAGGTGTGCAATTCTGCTTGGGTTATTGTTTTATAACCCAACCCTGCTCTCAGCATCTCCACTGCTTTATTATTAACTTCCCGGTTGTGTTCTAATGTTCCCTAAAAAACCTCGGAGGCCTTCACAGAACAGCACAACAGATTTCTACTGATAATAAATTACACACAAGTGGAGCTTACTTTCCTATTAATTGACTTCTGAAAGCAAGTTGGTTGCACTGGATTTTATTTAGAGGTATCAGAGTAAAATTGGCCAAATACATATGCACTGTCCACTTTTCACATTTTTATTTGTAAAGAACTTTTAAAACCAAATATCCCTTTCTAATTAGGTTTTTTATGTCTGTGTTCTTTTGTGAGAGGAAATCCCATAAAACACATTGATATTTGTGACAGTAGACTGTTATACATTTGTCATTGACTGGAGCTTTTTAAAGCCTCTGTTTAGTTGCAGTCCTTTCTAGTCACGTACATTTGGCCGTGACAGCTGTGAAAACCACGGAGTGAAGGAAACCCAGGTAAAAAATGGATCTCTCGTGGCAACGCGTGCTTTTTAAAACTGTTACCAAAAATACACTTTCAGCTTAACTTTCAAGTTATAATGGGTGAGAACTGAACTAGATCCTCAGAAACAAATGTGAATACCTCTGTCACTATAAAAACCCTGTAAGTTGATTTATGCCTTGATTTATGCCTTGAAATATCTACTAAACTCACCTTGAACTAAATTACTGAGTTTCTTTGGAATTTTTCTTTGACAAAACATGTATACAATTGTATTGAGTAAGAGCTCAGAAATGTTTTCTGTCAGTTCTTTGTCCTAGCTGCTAAAAACTGATCTTTTCAAATAATAATAGTATGGCTGTGATCAAACAGTTTAAGACATCTTTACTCACTGGTGGTGTCATCGTAGACATAGTTGTGATTCTTGCTGCCATTGACCCCTAGGAACACCTTGTAATTGTTGTCTTCATACCAGTTGAAGGACAGGACCCTGGAGCCCCCTCCCTCTGGGTATCCACAGAAGAGACTAGACACCCCGCTCATCAGTTGAGTGAAGGAGGAAGGACCTCCAGCTTGGAACAGAGAGGAGATCACCCTGAGGAGCTCCTGAGAGCTCTCTCGTTTTAGCAGCTGTGGAAGACACAAAGAAAATTGTCTGCTCTGTTATTAACTTGATGTATAATGTACATTTAAGTCATTATGTGGTTAAAAAAAGCTTCAAAATCTAAATAAATTGTCGTAAACTGTATTTTTGAAGAAGATACAATACCCTCTACAATTAATGGCACCCTTGGTAAAGGTGTGAAAAAAAACCTAAAAATAAATTTTGCTTTTATTCAATTCAATTCAGTTTTATTTATATAGCGCCAATTCACAACACATCATCTCAAGGCACTTTAGAAAGTCGATTCAATCGAATCATTCAGATTTCAAGTCAAGTATATGTATTCCAAATTAATCGTAATTACCAACCAGTGCAGTCAGATTCAGTTATTTATTCAAATTGGTTAAAAAGTTTTTCTATCTAAGGAAACCCAGCAGATTGCATCCAGTCAGTGACTTGCAGCATTCACTCCTGGATGAGCATGTAGCAACAGTGGACAGTCACTTGCATTGACTTTGCAGCAATCCCTCACACTGAGCATTCATGTAGCGACAGTGGAAAGAAACGGGAAGAGGTTTCTTCCTTTTAACAGGAAGAAACCTCTAGCAGAACCTGAATCAGTGTGAGCGGCCATCTGCCACGACCAACTGGGGGTTTGAGAGAAGAGAGCAGAGAAGGAAAAAGAACACAGAAGCACTGATCCAGCAGTACTTTCTATGGGAAAGAAAAGTAAAACGTTAATGGTTGTGGCTCCTTTAGGGGCTTCATCTAGGAGAGAAAGACAGCTAAATAGATTAACTCTGAGCTAGTTTTCAAGTCTTGAGTATGAAAAAGAGCACATAAAGTTGGTAACAGTAGCTATGTAGCTATCTCTAGGAGAGGCAGGGTTAAACACTGAAAGACAGGGCCAAGTGTATCCTTTGTACAAGGTGAGCATTAAGTTGTTGGTAGCAGCACCTCCAGGAAGGTGTCACAGGTAGATACAGAGTCAGGCCAAGTGTAGCTTCTAGGAAGAGAAAAAACACAGAGAACATAAAGTTAAAGGCTGAAATAACAGCCAATAATGCAAAATTGGAGAGTAGTATGAGAATGTAGTAGAGAGAGTGAAAGCAGTCATCATGTCCGCCAGCAGTCTAAGCCTATAGCAGCATAACCACAGAGCCAGCTCAGGATAACCTAAGCGACTCTAACTCTAGCTTTATCAAAAAGGAAAGTTTTAAGCCTAGCCTTAAAAGTAGACAGGGTGTCTGCCCCACAGACTAAAACTGGGAGCTGGTTCCACAGGAGAGGAGCCTGATAACTAAAGGATCTGCCTCCCATTCTACTTCTAGAGACTCTAGGAACCACCAGTAAACCTGCAGTCTGAGAACGAAGTGCTCTGTTAGGAACGTATGGAACAATCAGATCTCTGATGCATGATGCAGCTAGATCATTAAGGGCTTTATATGTGAGGAGGAGAATTTTAAATTCTATTCTGGATTTAACAGGGAGCCAATGAAGGGAAGCTAAAATAGGAGAAATATGATCTCTCTTTTTAATTTTCATCAGAATTCTTTGAGATACTAGTCAATATATATAATTCCCTATTAATATATGTAAATGCAGTTTATTATTATTATTAAATTTCTTATGAATATTGCGTAAAACTCCATGGCTTCAAACTTCATCTTTCTTTTACTGCCGCTCTGCCCTCCAACAATAGTGACAGCCTGTGGCACATGTCATTTCCGAATTTAAATAGGGCGGTCTGGACCTACTTTGTACCTATTATCCATTGTAGACGTAATCTTTGTAGATCAGGCGCAACACGGCCACTTATTACACATGCAATTTTTTTTGCATAAGCAATTTAAGCGCTCCTCATTTTGAATCTTTGAAGATCAGGCCCTTAATGTTGTTCTACTGGCAAAAGGGGCTTGTTCAAAAGTATTGTAGCACAAATGATTTCATGTGTAAAATATATTTATTAAGGTGGGGTTTTACGTTTAGTCCTTATTGCCTAAAACATAATAAAGTAACGTCACCTTAACTTGACTGACTTTTGACCTTGAAGACATTTAGCCATCTCTTCAGTGCTGCCAAGTCCGAGTAAATATTCTCCATCCTACATTGCCTCCAACAAAATAAATACATGTACTCCCTGGGAATCTAAACAATTAGTTCTGAGGTGTTTGACCTTCAACAGGTAATTACATTCGGGGTAGGGATATTTACGTTCCTCATATTCATTCATGCCCTGTGAGCTTCGTTGTATAAACGATCACATGAAAACAATAGTATGAAAGATAAGCAAACTTGCTGCTCAGAAGCCTCTCCTCACATGCAGATAGCCACAGGGCGGGCAAAATATCCTCCTGTTAACAAGACCAAAATAGCTTCATGCAAGTACAATCTTTTCTCCAATGTGTATCATTTCCTCCCTAAAGAATTATTAGCTAGGAGATGGAAAGTTTTCCCTCCAGATATAACATAGTTGTTGGGAAATCAGTCTGTAGGGTATTTTAACCTTAAAGTGATCTCGTGCAAAAACAAATATTAAGAGAGATTGACGTCTTTCAAAGATAATTAGATTCATGAGCGCAGGTCAACATTTACAATTAACCCAATTTTGTCAGCAAATTTCTTGAACATGATTTATTACACTTTTGTGACCATATCTTCAAAGCTAAACCTTTGCATGTCAAAGTGCACACATGCACACTCCCACACATGCTCACACCCCGGATTTCGGCCTCGCTAACTCCCTCATCCTTAATTTGTCAAACTTAATATTTCTCACACATGCTCTGAGCTGAAAATGTGCAGAGGTAATGGGTAATGAGAATAACTGGCTCGCCTTCCCGTCACCACAGTGACACAAAAGGTCCCACCTACAGGATGTGTCACCTCGAAGGAATGTCCCTTTTTCCCCTCTCTTCCTACTCTTTACATGCCCCTCCTACTAGTCTATTTCATTTTGTCACCCCTTGCTGGAGTGTTTTTGGGATGTACTCCCTCCTGGGACAAAGAGAGAACGTGACAGAGCACACATCTCATCGCAGGTGTTTTAGAAGTTATAACATTTTTGAGTTTTTAGTCAAAATCCTTCAGGAATTTCCTGATCTTCAGTTTAAATAGTATGGGAGGAAACTATAGAGTGGTTTTACATCTCCTTCCCATATCTGTTTTCAGAAAATCAATCAGGAGATAGAAAATTTGGGCCAGTCAAATGCCACGCAGAAAGATGGTATTCCTATTAGTCTTTTTTATAAACAGGTACTGCTACATTCCCTATAAGATGTTGTTAATTCCAATGTGACAAATAAAGCTATTGTCATTACATGTTACACGTTAAGTACTGTGCTAGATTAGTGACCTTGCTAATATTGCAATTATTTATCTGATCTAAATATCAGATAGGGCTGTTTAAATAATCAGTTTTGGAGACCATGACTGAAATCAACTCCTGATACCTGTTGTTGGTCCTCTGTCTAGGATTTTATGTCTGCAGTATGCCCGCTGAGCCACGCGGTCACGTGTTGCACACCCAGTTTCATCATCTTTTATATGCAAGGCTTGTAAAACTCTATCTTAGCTATTAATTAGAGCAGCACGGTATATAGAAAAAAAGCAATATCTTATAACTTTGTTTAATGTCATGATAACAATATGATTTATGGTGAAATAAAAAACTACTTCACTTTGGGCTTATTGCAAACATACATAACATGTAGTTTCTTCATGATTTTACCTCCCATAAATTTTTATGCTGCATTAAATAACAACATTCATCCAATGCATTACTAGCATAGAGAGCCTAAATGCATGGTACATCATTAATGAGTTTATATTTACTGCAGTCCAAGCAGTTCTTTGCAACACTGATATTGCATTCAGTGATGTGGCAATTAAAATAAATTTGTGACAAATTATGGATCCCTGCTGTACACATTACGTTGTTAGATCTAATTACATTGGTTTTCCTTAACAATCTAAGCATTTATCAACCTTTAAAATTATGTTTACAGAGATAGAGATACTGTATTGGTTGCATCAGCACCCTGCCTGTCATGTGACCTTCCGTCTGTGTGGGGAAAGCAAAAGAATCCCTAATCATAAAACTTTGTGACACACATAGCAAAGCGATAAGCGTATGTAGCAGAAAAACAACTTTTTCTTTCAGTTGTGCCTGCATGCGATTAAATGGAACTGCATCAAAATTTGTTACGAGACAAAGTACAAACAAATCATATGAAAACTGAAAGTAATCACGCCAATGTTTGCTTAACACTTCCTCGGCAGGAGCAAGACTTGATTTTATTAAAGTGATGCTGTCGGTGTGGTGGTGGCTCAAGGGTGGGGTGGCTTGACCCATATTCAGAGGCTTCAGTCCTTTAACCCAGCCATCGTGATTTCGACTCCCAGCTCAGGTGACCTTTGCTGCATGTCTTCCCCCTCTCTCCACCTCTTTTCTATCAGCTTACTGTCGACAAATATTTGAAAAATAAAGGCCACTAGCGCCACAAAAAACATAAAATAAAAAACTGTTGCTGTACATATCAAGCTACATATGTCTTTTGAAATACATTATACTTACAGAACATTATAGTTCCTTTTTTATTTGAGTTAAGCAGCAGACTGACCCTCAAAAACTCCTGTTGTTAGTGAGTTATACGATATAACACACCGGTTTATTTGACTGCATTTAAAACTACATTTGAAATCTTTCCAAGATTACACATGGCAATTATTTTATTAATTTTAATGAAGTATTAAAATCTGATTCGGTATGGGCAAATGCCTCAAAAATTCTATTTGGGACATCCCTTGTTATAAAGGTTGACTAACGTCCTGCAGCACAACTTGTTTCCATCATTGGAAGTACTAAAAGAAAGTCTGAAACAATGCCTCAGTGTAAGCAAAGAACTTTCATCCAACTGGAATTGTTTTCAGTAACTCCTATGTTCAGCTTACTGTTTTTTTCCTGGGCCACTGAACTGTTAACTTTACTTTTCTGTACCCTTCCTCAACAGCCAAATGCTGGCGATGAGTAACTATGTTAAATCTTGTAAATATTTTTCTCTGCCAAGGCTCCTGAGGCTAATTTATTTCCAAGAAACTCAATGAAAGTATCTGACTCTGCTTGCCAATAAGGAAATTAAGACAGGGGGATTGTGGGGTACATGACAACATTTCAACTCGTGCATTAAAAGACTACAATTCCTGTTAAGCCCATGCAGTCATCATGAGCATGAATCTTGTGTTAATAACAGGCTCCTAATGATTTGATTTAAACATTCTTTATCCAGAGTTGGAATGATCTTATGAAAAACTTATTTTAATGAATTTTTAAAACAAGAATTTACAGGCTCAAATACACGCACAGCGTGGGCTCTGGAACCCATTTCCTCGTGAGGGGCTGGACTCTTTTCTACTCTGGAGTGCCCCACGGGGAGAGGCGGCGGGCTGGGGTGGGTTTGCTTGTTGCCCCCCAGCTCAGCCGTCTCGTGTTGGGGTTTACCCCAGTGGATGAGAGGGTAGCATCCCCGCGCCTTCGGGTTGGGAACAGGTCTCTGACCGTCGTTTTGGCCTACGGGCCGAGCGGTAGCGCAGAGTAACCGGCCTTCTTGGCGTCCCTGTTGGGGGTGCTGGATAGTGCCCCTCCCGGGGACTCCATTATTTTGCTGGGGGACTTCAACACCCATGTGGGAAATGACAGTGACTCCTGGGGAGGCGTAATCGGGAGGAATGGCCTCCCCGATCTGAATCCAAGTGAATTGGTTCTATCATAGAATTGGTTCTAATAGAATTGAGTTCATTTGACTCGGTTGAAGTTCATTGTATCCAATCTTCAGTCATCTAATCCAAGCTATTGCCCTCACATGAAATAAAATAAAACAAAATGATCAGGAACCATTTAGAAACCATTCAAATTTAGGCATGGCTTGCACTGGAAACTGCAGATACACCAGGGTCACTCTACACAGTGAAGCCAGTTGTATTGCCGAGAAGATTCACCAAAATGGACACCTTTAGTCTGAACTTAAACATGCACCTGCCCACATAGAATCCCTTCGGGAGAAAAAAAACGTGGTCAGACTGGAAAAAATATTGAGTGATTAATGACAAGAATGTTCAGCGAAGTCAACGTGAAGTTTTCAAACCTAAGAACACTTGCAGCATCATGTTCAGGGGCTGTTTTGCATTGCAGTAGGTAGATAGAATAGCAAAGGAGGAGGACTTTCTCCAAATTATTCCACTTAAACTGTTTTTAAAATGGTTAAAGCAGGCTAGCATGAAGCTTCTGGAATGGCATTAACTTCAGGCATATTGAAAGTCCATAGACTGTTTAAAGGCCAGCTCTATGCCAGGAAACCACCAGCTTTAAAAGAACTATTAAGTGTTAAGATCTATTACAAAGGCAAAGTACAAAATGTCCAGCCTGGATTTTAGCAGAAGCTTAGTGATGGCTACAAAAAGTGTGCAGTCAAGGTGCAACTTACTAAGGAACTTTTAACTAAAACATATTGGGGTATGTATAATTGAGCCTGTAAAGGTCTAGCCATTAGACAAAATCCACAACATATTCAGAGGTATGCATCCAATTATTTATTAAAATTCACTGAAGATGTGTCTTGTATTGTAATTCATATTGTAAACCCTTGTAAAAGCCCAGTTAATATGACAATCATGGACATAACAAATGTATGTAAACCTCTGACAGGCACTGTATATATATTATAAAACTGGTTGGATTACATTCATTTCTACTTATTACAGGGCTCCTACACATTTTTAATTAAAAAATTCCACACATTTCAGACTCTTTATGTATGAATACGAAGTCTTTACCTTTAACTGTTTGAAAAGTTATGAAAAAATCATGATAAACAGCTTTTCAGAGTGTTATACAGGGTCGTTTCATAGCTTTTGGAATCTTGACAAAAGATACCGAAAGCTACTCTATTTCAAAATCTATACTTCTTGGACTTTTGGGGACTGGAGTATCCTACACTAAATAGACATTCTTTAAAGAATAGTTTGTAAAAAAAATTGTGCCTTTATTTGTTTGTAAAAAATCCTGTTTTAGTCATTTGTTTGGCATTTTAACCAGACCCAGATTAAAAACTACAGGTCCAGTTCAGCATGAGTTTATTGGCATGTTTCTTGTCCTTATTTTGAAGAGTTTTTGAAGAGCGCCTGTGTCAGGTTATATTTAAACCACCCGGAAACATTTGCATAACATGTGTAAACCAGGTCATGCATTAATCATTACAATTTCCTTAAGACTTAGATCAGTTTCAAATATTAAACTATAAATTAAAAAGTGTCAGTTGCATTTATTTAAATGAATTTTTAGTGGTTTTCATGAAACCATTATTTCTTTATAATAGATAATTGTCTATTTTTAGATATTATATTTTTAGTTTACCTGTATTCTTTAATCGTATGTGAACGCAAACCCATATGCATACAGTATGTATGCATGCACAAGGCCTCAGACACACCTTAAATTCCTATGACGTATCAGCTTTCGCACACTACAAGGTAGATTAGTCACCCAACATTGTTGAGACCATCCCTCAGCCCCCTCTAGAACAACTTCTTAAACACAGGGAAGCGGAAAAGGCGAGTTTCCTGCTGGACTAAAAATACTGGTGTCTGAACCTTGCAGGACATATCAGAAAAAAAAGGACGAGAGTGCAGAAGCTTTGAGAGCACTTACAACTTGGATCTTCTCTGATGCTGCCTTCAGAACCAGACCCCAGTAATGTAGATCAATCCCATGGGAATGGTTGTCCAGAACCTGAGGCATCTGTAAAAACAAAGTCACAAGATGCACTGCAGAGAGCAAAATTCCAACAGAATGGGATAAATAAAGTTAAAATTAGAGATGTTAACACAAGTGTCCTTTCCTTCCTCTTTGTCAAAACAATATGCACATGTTCTAGGTTGCTTCACGTGATAAGTTTAGCCCGAAGAAAACAGTTTATTAAACGCCTTTAAATGCCAGAATCTTCTACAAAGTGTTTTTTCAAGGAAGGAAACATTTTTTTCACGCTTTCCTTACACATTTACAGGAATTGCAATTATCAGCCTAATGGGACAAAGCCTAATCTACCTAACATATTCATCCTTTTCCCAGATGCACTATGGATCTAAGGTGTATCAACAAACGAATTGCTCTTTCTTTATCCAATCTTAAAGTTAAGATCCATGATTAGATATAAAATCTAAACAACACCACTCTCTGCAAAACACCCTCAGAGCTTTTGTGTTTATGGGAAACCATTAGCAAAACGTGTTAGACATTGCCTGGCCAGGGCTAACTGCTGAGGGTATAAGGAAACCCTGTGTGCCAAGGCAAACATACACATGTGATATCCTTCCTCCAGCATTCCTTGTGCCTGCAATTCAATGAACGAAGGAAGGAGGGAGGCAGCATGGTGAGGGCTGGGGAAAGAAAAAGCAAAGCGTGTAGATAGGCTGATGGAGAAGGCAGTCAGGAGCATAACGATGGTGGAAAAGATAAGTCAGAGGTCATTACAGTAAAAGGGTGTGATTTAAATATTTGCATTTGAAAAGAAGACGATGGAGGAAGTGTTACATTCCTGAGCAAATTATGTTTTAGACATTTTTTTACAACTATCAATGACATACTGTATATGTTAGACATCCTTTAATTATATTATCTGGAGGTGATTTGGTCAGATTGGACCAAACTTGAATTTTTTTAAACCAAATGAAAAGCATTAGCAGCAACGAGCACGATCCCCAGAATGAACCATGGTGGAGGAAACCAGTTAGAAGCTACAGTAAAAACGAAACTGGGGTGAAGGCTCATCTTTCCGCAGGACATTAACACTAAACATTGAGATTGTGGTGATCAAGCCATTTTCACATCAACATGGCCCAGTAAAGAAAAGTGTTGCTCATAAACACTTCCCATTAAAGTTAGTGGCTGTTAATTTGCTAAAATGTAAAATGGTTCAAGGGTTCTTAATCAGTTCTTCCACCCAAATATGTATTTAAATGATGTATAAGAAAAACAAATCTCATTAAAAAGGAATATTGTTCTATAACTTAGTTTTTCTTGTCCGGTATCCAAACAAAACATACTTTCACAGTGGTACATCTATGCACAAATACACGTTTCATGAAAAGAAACCTGATTAATGCCTGAGGCAAAGACAAGACCAGAAGATAACCCGCACCAGCATGGTGACGTGCACAGTCGCAGCAGTGAAGCACAGAGGTTAGAGTGTGAAAATGAGGAGCTGCACGAGTAAATAGGGCAAAGGGAATTTCCAGTAGATGAAACCATTAATGCCTGTTAAATTAAAATGCTGACCGACTTGTTTGGACCTATCCGGAGCCAATAGGTGTAGGAGGAATAGGTTAACGAAACAATCTGAAACACATGCCAAAACTACTGCAGGATTTCTAAAGAAGAAAAAAGGGAAACCTGAAAGTCAACCAAGTATGCCACTCATCTTGAATCAGCTCCTTTATGCTTTTTATTTTTCTTGAGATCATTTAACACGTCTCATAAAAATCTGTTAAAAAAACATTCATAAAGCAGGGGAAAATACTTGCAGACATGTACCACACTGTTTACTACAGAGTTTTTATCTTTGCTGGAAAATTGTGTGGAACTGAATAGCAACATTTACAATAGTTATCTTTAGTTTCTGTGAACTGTGTCTGTGCAAAATTATCTATTAATTCATGCAGTATTTGCAGAAATATTTCAACACCAAATCAAATTCTAGAAAGATTTACACTACTGTGACTGCAGTATGCAACAAGAATTAATCAGGTCCAGAAGTAAAAGTACTCATCTACTGTATATATAGCCTCCAAGTTGTACAGCAATACAAAAGTCTAACTATATAATGCATGCAGAAAGTTTTCTATAGGTTTCAGATAAACCTTTGTACATGTTTTTATAGTTGCAACTTAAAGGTCTCCAGGAATTAGGCAACTGAAGGCATAGAGACTTTGGGGTTCAGTTTTTTTATTCCTACAGGTAGATTTCCTTTAAACCACAAAAGAATGTGTGCTGGCAGCCTAAGTACCCTGAATGAACTGTTTAGGCAGGCACATGTTGGTGGAGTACCACACAGCATCGAATGCCCAACAGGTTGTATTCACGTCCCAGATAAGCCCATTAGAGAAACAGGCCAATGCGGATAATGCCATATGAATTCCCTGAGCCAATAAGGTGACTCACATTGCCCGAACCTGAACACCTGCATACACTAATAACCACAGGGTGTGATCAATAAAAAGACAAGATGAACTTTATAGCTTGATTTTACCTTATTTTTCCAATTCCTTCAAAAGTTTATTAAAAAAGTCAGAAACACATTTGTTTTCTTTGATCATATACACTGGAGGAGAAATAAAAACTCTTGTTTCATTTTCAGGAGACTATAAGCCCAGGGATAGGTAAAGGCTGACCCACTTTTACCTTCTCTACCATGATCACAAACAACAACAAAGAACCACTAAGCATGGTTCAATGAACACACAAACATGCACCGTGTTGTACACAAACCAGCACTTACACATTTGCTAAAAGTACTACTTGTGACAACACTGGGAGTTTAGTTGCTAATAAACAATCTTTGAAAAAATACAATGGTATGCAAAAATGTATATATATCTTGTACATTACCACATGCTACAACTACAAACGTCCTGCTTCTTCTTAGCAAAATTACTGAATCTCAGTCAGACTGGATGCAGAGTGTCTTTGACCACTATATTTCAAGTTTTGCCACAGATTCTCAATTGGATTTTGTTCTGGTCTTTCACTGGGTCATTCTAAGGCAGGACTATGCTTTGATCTAAATCATTAGCTCTGGCTGTATGTTTAGACTCATGTCGATCCTGAAAGGTGAAATAATTGCTCTTTATTTAGGTCCATTCATCTTCCCATCAGTTGTGACCAGCTTCTCTGCCCTTACTGAAGAAAAGTATCCCCACAGCACAAT
Source organism: Crenichthys baileyi (assembly GCA_036173005.1). Taxonomy (NCBI): domain Eukaryota; kingdom Metazoa; phylum Chordata; class Actinopteri; order Cyprinodontiformes; family Goodeidae; genus Crenichthys; species Crenichthys baileyi. The sequence continues at coordinate 117,018 of JAHHUM010001900.1, read as the reverse complement.
GCTGCTAACACCATGGGCTTTTCATGGTGATGTTTCAAGCTCACCTACCACTATTCAATTGATGCAAAAAGTTTTTATCTCATCTGGCCAAAGCACATGTGTACTGTGGTTTGTGACATGGTGCCGATAGGACTGGGCTAGACTTATGGAGTATACAACTAATGTTCTCCAAGAAACTCTTTAAGGCCCTCAAAAAACAGCTGCATTTATTATATTCCATATAAAAAAATCACACTAAATTGAGGGAGGGTTGTAGCACAGCAGAGAGCAAGGGGGAGGGACCTGTAAGGTGTTCAGGCTAAGTCCATGGAACCATGGGCCACCGATGATGGCAGATGAACAGCTATGGTACATTCACTTGTAGGGACAAAACATAAATTATATTTACATTGACTATGACCTGCCCATATCATTAGCAGAGCTGCAGCACACCGGCAATCTTGAGCTAGAACGACGGTACGCAGCGGGGAGGCAGTGAGCAGCACACATACGAGCGTGATGTACACTGTAAGACATTCCTCCTGGCTCTGATTGGTTGGTTCTGACTGGGAGCAGTGTATTTCTGGAATTGGCAGTAGAACCAATGGGAGGAGCCAGAGGAGCTTTATTTTTTTACAGAGTATCTGTCCATATTCTAATGTCAGGACATAGTGACAGTTTTAACAAATATGTAAAAAAAAACAAATTTGAGCAAAAGTTACCTGCTGCAGCTTTAAACTTTAAAATCTTCAAAGGGATATTATAGCAAAATCAACTTTGTGTTTGATTTGTGGTCAGTGTGGGGGGAATAGTTGACCTTTGGTGACCTCTGAAAACTTTTTTTTGCTTTTATCCGCACAACCAAAACAATTTTCTGCAAAATTGTAATACAAACATTTGTGTGTGTTGGGGGGGTCACAATGCACACTTTGTGTTGATCGATCGCACCTAAAACTAATTTGTTTAAGTTTATGGTTGTAAGTTTAGAAAAAGTGAGAACGTTGAATTTTTCAGTTACACACACACCGCACTCACCAAACCCAGATTTCAACAGTTGTTCTTGAAAACCATGCATTCCCTGTTTAAAAAATCCAAAATGAAAGTGCTTCATACCATAAGAAACAATGTGTAACCTTAAATTTGAGTGGGAAGATAAATGATGGCAGAGAGTAGAGCTACAATTACACCTGCTGCGATCAGATTGCACTCCTCCAGTCTCTGAATCTGTGAAATGCCTTTTGAAGTTCTCTTAAATTGTCATTCAGATTAAATCATAAGGGTAACAGCAAATAAATACAGGCTTTTCGCCAGCCTGCATGAAAATAAACCAGAAAAGAAGCTTTATACTGTCGGCAGACATTAAAGTAGAATTAATCCCGGGAGGTTTAGTAGGAGGAAGTATTTCGTTGAGAAATTTCACTTTTGAGTAAGCCACCAACCAGTCTGAAGATCTTGAAGAAGTCCAGATTTGCATAGAGGATGTCTTCTATCCTCTGCAGCCTTTGCTGGCTGAGGGCACACATGGCGTTGCGCACCCCATGGAGCCCCATCCGACTGGGGAAGATGATGAAGCGCTCCAGCAGGGCTTGGCTACATGCTATGTCTTTCAACTGCAGGTCTGGGACACCAAAAGCAAACTGGGCAGAACAAAAGGAAAGGAAAGACTTGCTAACAATGTGCACATTTCAAAGAAAATACAAAATATTTAGATTTTTCTAAACCAGACTTGTCCCAGAAGACAGATTATGATAACAAGGAGTTGCATGATCAGGCCCCTGCCCACCACTAAGTTGGCATTGCACCCAACCCCAAAGTTCCTTTTATTTGTTTGGGATAAGACTAGCTGAGACCCAGGGGACAAGACTCAACCACCACGTGACACTGATCTCCCCCCAGGGACCGGCTCCACGGGGCTGCCTCACCTACCTATATCCAAATGAGGTTCACCTATGATTGTGGTATGGCATTCATTGAGGGTGTTCTACAAATCTGAACACTCTCTTGCCATTGAAGATCCAACAAGGTGCCAAAGTCCTGGACAACATTTTACGTTTCTTTAAACAGAAAGCTCCCCAGAAAGCCAAGTCTGAGACCATAGTTCTCAACTAAAAAAAGTTTATGGTCATTGTCTGTTCAAGTAGAGGATTTCAGGTATCTTGGTGTCATTTTCACACGTGATGGTAGGATGGAGCAGGGCATGGATAGACAGATTTGGAGATGTTCTGGTCCATTGTGGTGAAGAAAGAGTTGAGCAAAAAATCAAAGCTCTTTATTATCTGGACTGTCTGTGTTCCTATTCTCACCTATGACTATCAATCAAGAGCTTGGCAGAACAGAAAAATTCCCTCATTACTGCGGGCAAGACACCAATCCATCTATCCATCTCCTATTCTATCCCACCCTCTATCCTGTCATCCCTTGCAAACAACTGGAGTTCCTTCATTTAAAGAGAAGCTGGAAGTAGAGATGCTGCTCCTCTGCATCCAAGATTAAAAGGAGTCAGCTGAGGTAGGTCATGCATCTGATCAGGATGCCTCCTAGACACCTTCCTTTGAAGGTTTTTCTACCTTTATTCAGGTATCAGGTAAGTCAATTGAGAACCAGTTTATATTTGCAACAACAACCTGCCCAAGAAGCAGTAGTTTCTGAGAGCTTTCCGCCCTAATGGACTATGTATCCCTTCTGGCATGGGAAAAACTTAGGATGCCCCAGACTGAGCTGGAGTGTCTGACTGGGAAGGGGAATATTTAGGGTTCCTACCTTGACCTGTTACCCCCTGCCTACCTAATCTTGGGTACGCGGCAGACAATGGTTGAATGGATGGATAAAATAATGGCTAAAACTCATCTTAAGCTCTGAATAAAACTATTCTGACTCATAGGTTAGAGCTTTACCTGTTCCAGACGTATTTGGGCATTGACGAGCTGATAAACAATAGACTCTGAGAGGTCTGCGTCTCTCAACAGGAAAGCCGTAAGGACCTCGTCGTCCTTCAGAATGTCATCAATCTTCAGCCCACGGCCTAAAAGGAAAACCATTAACACTGATAGTGAGAGATCAGACACACACAGACCAATATTGGCCTGAGCAACACTGGGTTGCTCAAAGGAAATGATCCATGGCAAAAACTCTGCCTTTAGGCCTGGTTTTAAACAATCATTTTCAAGAGTGTGAAAAAAGCTTGGCTGTTAGACTAACTCAAATATTCCTCCCATATCTCTGTTTACCTGCAACTGCAGAAGGATTGTTGCGCAGCTTATCCATAAAGTTTGAGAAGGAAGTCATCTCATGCCAAAGTCTACCAAACTGCTGCACCTCTGTCTCATTGAGCAGAAGATCCTGAATGTCAACATAGAATCGTGCCAGCCTGAAGTTGGCCAAAAATAATGGAAGAGCTTTAAATTATTATTTTAAATTTACTGTAAAATTGACTGAGTTTAAGAGTGCTACTTTTTCCTTACACTGAGTTGTTATAGTTGGAAACAACACCCGGTGACTCTCCTCGTGTTGGATATCTGAAGCAGGGGTTGTTAGCATTGCAAAAGATACCCTGGATCCACGGGAGAATCCCTGCCGATGGCATAGCCTTGTTGGGGAAGTGACCTAAAGAAACAGACATGGCATCAGAGGGTATGCCAGAGCTCACATACAGCCCCCCAAAGGGGCTGCCCTGTGTTATTCTTTCCATGTAAAATGCTGCAGCAGATATCAATATGTGTTTTCATAGCTGAGGGTGAGTTAGCAATGAAAGCTGCTGGTGATGAATCTCAGTGAGGAGTGTTTCTTCTCACATTCATGCTGCTGGTAGAGGGGATTGGCCTTCCTCAGCCACACCAGACCAATGAATAACAATACGGGCCAGAAGATCTCTACCAGGAAGCGGATCTAAAGAGAACCAGGTGAAACAGTCCATTACTGTGAGGCATCAAAACAACATAACGCATTATCCTGAAAGCTTAAACATTTCTACATCACAAACAAGTCCACTGGGATGTTTCAGTGCTTGGGCTTTTTCAAAACCTTTGTACAGTCCATGAAAGCTTTCTACCTTTTGTCTTTTGCGAAGAGTCCAGTTCTTCCATAGTAACAAGCGGATTTGGGAGCCTGTCTTCATCGCTCTGCAGCTTAACCCATGGAGGGGGTCATCAGACTGTGTAAAACCTGCAGGAACAAAACTTTATTGGTGAATACAAAGGCTTACCACACAGACATCAGAGCAACTAGATTACTCTATCAGTTAGAAGGTGTCTGGATAGCAGTGAAATGATTACACCATGAAATGAGATATGGATTTAGCCATGGATTATTTACAGTGCCTTGAAAAAGTAGTTAAACCCACCGAACTTGAACTGCAAACATAAATATCTTTTGGGGCGTTTGATATAGACGATTGAAGAGGGAGGACATGGTACAAAGTGTTTAAAAAAAAGTTTTAATTAAAATCTTAAAAGTTTGCCGTGCATTTGTATTCAACACCTTATTTTGAGACATTATGTTTTAGAGCAGACCCTTCACTGGAGTTTGTCTGCAAGTCTTTTGGTGGATGTCTCCTTTCAGCCTTTCACATCTAAAGGCTGAAATTTTTACCCATTATTCTTTGCAGAACAACTCAAGTTCAGCCAAAGATCACCTGTGAACGCCATTGTTCAGGTCTTACCATTTTCTCAGTTGGATGTACTTTGACTGGGCTGACACATTTTTAACACATGATAATGATTTCATCTGGCCCGTTCCATTGTAACTCAGGTTGCATATTCTGGGCTGTTGTCCTCCTGGTAGCTGAACTCTAACTCTAGTCTGAATTTTGAAAAAGACATTTTGTATGAACCCTATTTAACAGAAAACTGAGCAACAAAAAAACACAATTGGATCAAAGCTTATTCCGATGATATAGCACCACCTTTAAGTAGATAACTAGAGATTTGATTTTGTCTACTTTATACTGAAATATGTTTTACACTGTGTTTGAGTACACAAGCATCAATTTATGAAACTGAAATTTCTGTGCTGGACACATCAAATCAAGCGCCGATCAGGTTTAATCCATTGATCACTGCTTTTTCAACATATTTTGGCACAAAATTTCCGTTAGCCACAGTGCTGCGTGGTTTTCAAGCCAAAGTATGCAAACAACAAAATCAGTTGGTCTTTCTATTACCTTTAAACTGAACAGTTAGAATGTGTGTTTTTCTTGAACTTAAAACTTCAATTTTAAGTTAAATCTATTTACCTAACAGCTATTTGACGTCTTGTTTTGCTTAACTTCAGCATTTTATCTGTCTAAATGTTTCTATTACAGTGATGCTGTCATGATTCACCTGTGTTTGGGTTTTGAGTTTAATGTTTGTTTCTCTGCACTTCCCTGTTTATGTTCTCTAGTCTTGGTTATTTCAGTTCATTCATGGTAGATTAGGTTTTTATTACATTTCTTGTTTTTAGATATATGTTACTTCATTTGATTTCTCTGTGTCCCACTCATTTGTGTTAATTGTGTTAATTAGGACTATTCTACTCACTATGTGGCTCCCACGCCCTTGTCTGCACATTGGTCCACCAACAAACAAGCACTCCTTGATAGATACAAATTCCCAAAGCCCCCTTCTCAATAAAATGTATCACAACTTGAAAACTTAGAAGCAATTCCTCAAAATTATCAGTTTACTAACCACCTGTCCACTGAATTATTATTATTGAGATCATTAGTTCTATTATTTAATTGTATCCTTTTGTTTTCTTTTAAATGCAGTAATATTTCTCAAATGGATGACTGGAAGTCGATTAGCACTAAATTAGCATGCCCAGGTCAGTCAATCAGGTTAGATGTCCAGAGTGGGGAGTCTCCATTGAACTGAACAAAACAATGTTATTTCTCCTTTTTTCTGTATTTGCGTCAGTGACATCACAAAAGGTTCAAGAAATTAGGTTATTATCTGGGATTAGTCTACATGATGGCGGACAAGCAACAACTGAAATGCTTCGAAGGGTTTAGCCTTATGTGTTTGAGCCAGAGTTTGAGTTCAATGACTCTCAAAACAATGATGGGTGCTGCCGTGGATGTTAGGGCTGAAGAAAATAGTGGCGATTATCTTTAGAATTTAACTAGTAGAAATGTGTTTATTTTTCTATTTACATTTTTCTATCTGATTGGTGTCCATGTATTTTTGCCAGTCCTCAAAGAAGTAGATGTTATATTCTGCCTTATCTCCGTAAATGCTATTGTTTTGGGTTCATTCTGTCTGAGTTTATGCAACTTTAGCCAAGCCTAAAACCTCTGTTTCGGACTGGTGAGCTCTCTTACTTTTTCTCTTTGGTGCTGAATGGAATAATGGTGATGTTTTAGGCTGTATTGTAAGTAGGTGAATGGTAGGGCTAACTACTAGAATTGGGTTCATTATAAGTGTATTTCATGTTCTTGGCAGAAGAAGCTGGTAATGCAGAAGTTCTGCAGGAAACCTTGGTGGGCCATGAAAATAATTTTAATAAAATGCACAGTGAAAGTATCAGGGATACAGTTGTGAAGAAGTTCAAAGCAGTAAGTGGTGAAGCATGGTGGTGACAGCATCATGCTGTGGGGATACTTTTTCTTCAGCAGGGTCAGGGAAGCTGTTCAGAGTGGATGGAGCTAAATATGGCGTAATCCTAAGAGAGAGATTGCAAAAGACGTAATCCTAAACACACACTGGTTTAGTTTAATGCATTTCCATGTGTTAGAATGGCCCAGTCAAAGTTCAGATGTTAATTCAACAGATACTCTGTGACAAAACTTCATAATTGCTGTTCACAAACCTATTCGCAAAGAAGAATGGGCAACATTTTCAGTGAATAGATGTGTAAAGCTGGTAGACATACGCCCAAACATTTGCTCCAAAAGGTGGTGCTACTGAGTACTGATTTGGGCAACTGAATACAAATGCAAGCCACTTGTCAGATTCTTATTTGTGTGTTTTGAAAATGTTCAAAAACATCTATCATCTCTCAGCTATTCTAGAACACTTTTTTATGAATACTTTTGGAAGTCCCTGTATGAAGTGGAATAAGTCACAGTGTACTATAATAATAACTCTACAGCATTTGCAGTTTTTTCATTGCTGACCTACAATTTATGGGTGAGAAAAAAAATGACAAACATCTTAAAACACAAAAAATGTATTCAGTCATCCACAAAAAAGGACAGGTCCAGACTGAAATGAACAATCAGGTCTGCAGAGAGAATCATCAGGGCTGACGTTCCCGCTTCTCTGCAGACCCCACACACCCTGCACATAAACTGTTCAAGCTTTTACCATCAGGTTGGAGGTACAGAGTGCTGTCTGCTAAAACTAGCCGCACAGAGACAGTGTTTTCCCCAGGCTGTTTCTCTGATGAACACTTGACAGTCAGTTCCAGAGCAACACCATGTATACTTGGACTGATCCCAAGTTATCTTCTCTTGTAGAGTCACTTGTGTATATATGTACATTTAAAAATATATTTTTTATTTCCATTATTATAAAAAATAATAGTAATACAAAATTCACCTAGAGCAAAGTGTACCGGAGTCAAATTCCTTGTTTGTGTGGAAAACAAAAACACCAAATCCTTTGACCCAACCTTTGCTCTAACTTGATTGTAATAGGCCTTACTGTTAACTCTAGCATGGTCTTGACTCACACCTTTAAACCACTTTAGGTAAAGCCTTTGGAGATGTTCCAAAGAAACACCTCCTAAAACATACTGATCTATTGTTTCATCAAACTGTTTCTCCCAAGACAGTTGCTAAGATGATTTAAGCATGACTTCATGTCTGTATTCACCTGCCACCTGAGCGACAACTACAATTTGAAGCTGATCCGTCATGGAGATTTCTTCACAATAAACACATTCATTTTGGAGAAATCCAGTGACATGCACAAGTTGGAACAAAACAGGATGGCAGAACATGTCCAATAGATTCCTGTAGACGGCCAGATGGAGGATGCGGGCAGACAAACAAAAGGGGAACTGCAGCTAGAAAACAGGAGGCTAAAAGCTGTTATTATGTGTCTGAGTTCTCGAAAAGCATCTTCTTGCTCAAGCACAAATTACACACAACAGGATTTCCTTACACACACTCGGCAGAATTCATGTAGAAAGTATCCTGCAAACATGTCGCAACCTATCAAAGTAACTTAAACACCAAGCGATACATTACATCCACTATGTCAGCGATAACAACCACTTACTCACACACACACACATACACATACACCTGCCAGCTCTTATGAAGTCTTTCCACACATTGGAATTAGCAGTTTAATTCTCAAACTTACCTTCTCACCGAATCACAACAAAGTCGAACAACATCAAGAAAAAACGGGTTCACAAACAAGCTGAAGTAATGCAAATCATTAAGCTGGGAAGAAGAAGTGCTTCAGATGACTCCGAGCTGCCCACCCTCTCTCTATCTCTCTCTCTTTGTGCCTGCAGGTCAGCAGCACTCCTAATCTGATTGCTATAATCTCCTGGCTCAACATGGGGAGGCAGAAAAAAAGACAACAGTCATCCATTTTGAGGTAGAATTAGGCGGATACCTGCAGGAGAAAAAAAAGGAGGGAAACCTGGTGGAGGGAAAAGCAGGAGGTGATCTTCATCACAGCAGCAGCAAATACGTTTGTCAAAGAAAATGACCTGAGCCAAAACGCACCTGCACCAGAGCGTAATCCAACAGCTAAACACCTACTGAATAAATTAGTTTGGATTTATAGGATGCAGGAGCAATGCAAGACTAAGAGACTGGAGCGTTTGTTTTAGTTTTTGTGGCATTTTTTGTCTGACAGGAGTCTCCTCTGACTGAGCAGGCTCAGTGAGGAGGCGCAGGTGACATGAGTAATTAGGTGAGGAGAATATGAAGGTTTCAAAGTAGCATATTAAAATCAGCTGAGCCTACAGCAGACACAACATATGCTGAGACTGGGATCGATTTAGGAGAACTATGAAAATTCATCGAATGCACTAAGAAAAACAATCCACCTGGATGCATGACTAAAAAATAAAAATAGGTACAGTTGTTGCATCATAAAAAATACATCTAAACCTGCGAGTAAAGCAAACTGTTTAATGGGTTCCCAGATTAAAACACACAAATCACTAATATGTTTCTATACTTTCAAATAGTTGGACTGGGACACTGTCAGGTTCTTGCTTTGTCATATTGATCAGTCTCAGAAATCTCTTTCTGAGTCTTGCTAAAACAATAATAAAAAAGGCCAAAAATCTGAATCCATTAATCCATCCGTTGTCTATACCCGTTTAACTGTGATGGGTCATGGGGGTTCTGGTACCGGTCATTGGGCAACAGGCAGGTCACACACTGGACACATCCAAAAATCAGAATATTGTATAAGTTCTAGGTAGTAATTCTATGTAGATTCCCCCTAACTGTTTTGAGTTTTATTACTTTATTTATTTTAGATTGCTCCTCTAGAGTGAGTATTTTTTTATCCTAAATTAAATTATATTAAAATTATATTTCAATATGTTGTTTAACACATAGGATGACCTATCAAAATGTTTTAGATAATATCCTGGTGTTTTATACTTTTATATTTATAATAGAAACACCTTTGAATACTTTTTTCTGGTTGGCAGTTATTTTATAAATCTGTTCATTATTTTCAATTTTTCAATTTTAGGAACATTTCGCAGATATAACATAAAACTAAACTGAAATAAAACACATAAGAAAAAACATTCTCAGAACAGAAATAAGTTTTAAAACACTTTTGTTTTAATTTGCAGCAAGAATTGTTGCATGTCGTTCCTCCTCTTTATAATAAATTTATGCCATGAAACAAAATGATCGTGACAACGTTGAGTATGTTTGTATGAATATATAAACATGAACAGATATGTACTGTAAGGCTTACATACTGAGAAACGATGTACCAATCATAGGCTACACAGGATATATTTCGATTTAATTAATTATTTTAACAATATTTCAATGATCCCCTTGTGAAATAAAATGGATATTTAAATTTAAACGTTAAAGGGACAAGTTAAAGCCTGGAAGTACAAAGTGTACATGTAAAGTGTCACTTTTCCACAGATTAAACACTGAACAAAAAAACTGCTTACAGTTTTTAACAGAAGAAAATTGATTTTTTTGGCAAATATACTGTTGTTAAACAGTAAACACTGATGTTGGCACCAGACTTTACAAATTTGTTCTGCTTACTTTGACTAACTTCTATTGGCACTATGTCTTTAACATGTAAAAAGGAATATATTAGTACTTTTAACACTTTCATGGTTGATTTTTACTTGCCTAAACTTTCTCCCATTTACTGCTTGATGCACAGATACATCAATATTTACAAAAATGCTTTGTTGTTGATTTGGTTTCAGACAAAATGAGCCTCTCTGTGTTCGTTCTCCTGCAGCTGCCGGAGTCTTTGGTAGATGGTTTTAGTCTCAGCAGGGCTGAGGTCTTTGGAGCTGCTTGGACTGGGGGACTGGGGAGGTGAAACGGTAGTGGAGGTCGAGACCCCGGGATCAATGGCGCTGTCTGTGGAGTCCTGTGTCTGGTGAAGTGTCTGTAGTGGGGTTGTGAGGCTTGGGGAAAGAGAGGCTGCTGGGCAAGTGTTGGTGGAAGTGAGTGATGAGGTGGTGGATGTGGTTGTAGTCCAGCTTGAAAGTGTCCTCGTTCTGCTGTTACTGGAAACTGGGGGGATGTAGAAGGTTCCAGGAGGGGGCTGAAGAGTCCGTGGAGCCCTGAGTGTTAATGAAACGTTTGGTGAGCTGCCGGACCCACTGAGTGAAGATTCTGTATCTTTTTCCCTTTTAGAGCTCCACACAGACTTCATTGAAAGTGTGCTGGGGCAGCTGGAGAATATGGTGCTCACGCTACTGGTAGAAGGAACCACAGAAGCTGCGGTCGCAGCTGCACCGACTGTGATGGGCAGCGTGGCCTTGACAGGCTGCAACCCAGAGCTGGTGGGGGGCAGATTGGCCACTATCATAGCAGTTCTGGATGTCATATCATAGTGCTTGTACTTCTTATCCCATGTCCTCCTCTGCATGGTCTGTGTGTCAATAAATGGTGTAATGTAATAGGTGCTTATTCTGGATGAGCCACTCTGGCGAGCCCTCTCAGGCTCTGGAATCTCCTGTATGGTCTCTGTGTCCCTCTGAGCAGAGCTTCCATCGACGACATCCGTTCTGTTCCGGTTATTCCTCTCAAGAATCTGAGCTGGTGTGGGCAGGCGTTCCAGCGGCATGCTGATCGGTCGTGAAACGGGTCGAACGGCCTGGTTACGCAGCTGAACCTTTGTTGGCAACGTGTTGGTGTAGGAGACAGTGGATCTAGGTCGGTTAAGCACCAAGGTTGACCTCTGGGCCTCATGTCCACTTGAAGTCTGCAGCCCGTTGAGCTTCTCTGCGGATGAACAGTCGGATCTGTCTTTTCCAGATTGGACCTCATGCACCTCGTCCAGGATGTGGGAGGATGGGATTACTGAGGAGTATCTTTTGTATACTCTGGCACTCTGAAGGGACAAATTTGACAAAGAGGATTACAATCTCATCACATTTATCCATGGAAGTTTTACAACATTTAACTCAAAAAGAGCCAGATGGAAGAACAGGAACGGGGAAGGAGCTTGTAAACCCACTACAAGCCACTCACATAAATGTGTAACTTGCGATTTTAAGGTGTTAGCCACATTTATTATTAGCACCTAGCAAAGGTGTGAACAAAGCCTTAAAATAAATTAATCTTTTATTGAAACAGCATAATTTCAAACAGAAAATTTTAGAAAAGCAAATTTTTTGAGTGTGAAAAAGAATCTTAAGTTTAGATGAAAATAATAAATTACCAGAGGCACAATTATTGATACAGCTATGCAACCCTATTCTGGCAGTAAAACAGTGGTTAGTCTTCTCTTTCACAAGAATGATGCATTCTCACTAGTCAGACCTGGGAATAATATCACACCTGAGTGGAGGCTGTTCAAGTTTCAAGTCAGAAGATAGTGAGATATGCTCTTTGTTTTGTTGCTATTCACTGCTAGCGATACAAGCAGATAACACTATATTTGTCTCCATTTCATACATTCAAGAAAGAAAAGGAACATGTCAAAAAGTTATTTTAGAAAACTTTTGTAAAGGCACTGATGTAGGTTGTGCTGTTGTACATCTCAGGAGTTGTTCACATCTATCAGTGCAACTATACAACTAACACTAGGTTAAAAACCTAAATGATGTGAATCAGATTGCAACTTCAGGGTGGAACTCTCAATTCCTCCTCACCTCCTTGATGTCCGTTAAGGAGGTGGAGTGTCTGCTGAGCTGGCACACCTTTTCTTGTGGGGTCAGTCTGGGAGACGATTGTGCACTGGTGGTGGTGATTTCGGAACCAGAGGGAGTAGGTGCATCGAAGATCATATGAAAGTGTCGCACCAGTATCTCCACCATCAGTGCCTGGCAGGGGTAATCTACCAGAGAGGAGAGGGAGACCTCTGCATCTATCTGTCTTGGTTTTACCAGAGTGGGTCCGAAGATAATACCCAGGTTACTTGTTGTCATCTTGTTCTCGTCAGCCTGTTTACTCACTCTGTAAACATAAAGGATGACGATGAGTTAAATAAATAATTTCCTTTTTTATTCAGATGTCATTGTTTCATTTTATTTGGATTTCAGGAAACAAACTTTTAAACAAAAAACTGTAAAGCAAAGTTTGTTTTTTTAAGAAATGCAGTAAATTCAGCATTACAACCCTGCAAATTCTTCATGTAAAGATTTTATACGTTTTCAGATTCAAATGTCCGGGCAAAGAAGAAGAGGTTTTAGGACAGTTTCTGAAATTTACATGATACACAAAGACTAAATAAGAATTGTGCTATGAACGTATGGTAGATATTTCTACAGTGGTGAGTCTGAATATAAAAACTACAAAAACCAGACTGATGGATAGGAAAGATTAACAGGTGGATGGATGGAAATACAAAAATGTTTCCATACTGTAGTTTTTTTCCAGGCTCATCCAGACCTGGAAAATCTAATTACATACTTTTTCAGATTGTGCAGCGACTCTGCAAAATGCATTTTTTTCATTAAGTAATAATTTACAAATATTAACTTTTTTTTTAGATGTTGTGGTAGTAACGGCATGTATGTGATGGTAACCTGACAGGGCAGATACAGAAAGAGGAAGACAACAGAAACTGGCCCGGCACCAGGGGTCGCACCCAGGAAAGCTGGGTCGGAGACTAACAGCCCCTGTTGTTGGTGCACCTGCTCTTTCACTGAGCAACACGGTGGCTTGAAGTCTTTTAACTGTTCCTGTGATGCTGATTATGAACACAAAATACCGCCAAGGCTTATAACTCTAAACTCTAAACGTTAGTGCCAGTGCCAAGATCTTAAAACCAGTTCAACGAGAAGTCTAGTTTAGAGAAGTCTGTGTTTCCCTTTGGGTGTTATGAGGAAGTTTGCGAGCCAGTTGTATGACTGTAAAAACAGCAACATACCAAAGCCTGTGTTTCAGTTCCAGCTCGTACCTGTTCAGATGAGCGATAAGGTGACGCAGAGACCTGTAGTTGGCTGTGGGTAGCTGGTGCAGCAGATCCTTAATCCTCAAAATGATTTTGCTCATCTGGACGCTTGGCACACCTTTCTCTCCCTTCTGGGCGCTCAGAGGTTTATCAGCTTCCTCTGCTATCACTCTTTGACATTCTTTAGCCAAGCCAATGAGGTCATTGTAGAATCGATACTGGATCAATGGTTCTGGCAACTGTTGGAAATACAACAGCAATGTGTTTAATGCTTCTAATAATAAAACAGGATATTCATATGTTCAACTCAAATAAGTAAAAGTACCTGCAGTTTCGAAGTTTAGATACACTCATCATTAATACGAATATCATATTAATTTTGGGCTGTTAGTTGGAATGATGCATTTGAACTGTTCTTCTCAGTCATCCACCCACTCATCCACCCAGACACACACTGACAGTTGTAGGCTACATGGGGCAGACTGACAGAAGTGAGCCTGCCATACAATCGGGCGCCACCGGGACCTCTGACCACCATCAGCAGCAAAGGTGGGTGACGTGTCTTGCCCAAAGACACAACAACTGAGATGGGTGGAGGGGAGTATCGAACTGGCAACCCACTGGTTACAGGAAGAACCCCTACCACCTGAGCCACCCAGATCAGCTGGTGCACAACAAAGAGTGAATGATGTAATGAAGTAGGACTACCTCAAAATCTTTCATTTCCCCTAAAATCAGCTGCTACACAGTTAAAACAGCGTCTTTGCAACTTGCTGCGGGACTTGTAAGTATTAATGGGGATGTATGCATATTTTTGAACCTGTGTACATTAGAGAAAATCCACAGTAAAGTCAAACTTCTGCACACAATTCTTGTTTTTAAAAATCACTAAAGCTGTACGATTAGTCCGCCCTGGAAAAGGACATCTCAAATGCATCACTAAAACCCCAAAATTATCATGGCATTCATGCTGATGATGAGTGTATTTGAACTTCTGATTTAGCTCAACATGTTGACATAAATCCCTAATTTTAATAGTCGTCTGAGCTGTCAGTAAGAATTTAATAAAAACCTGTCTCAAGTAGAGTTTCAGGACATTGCTGATGTCGTGAGGTGAGAGTTCAGACAGTTCAACCAAGTCCTTCCCGTTTTCAAACGCCTGACAGAGCTTCTCAACTCGGGATTTGGCACCATTCACCCGATAAATGCCCTATAATAGCAAAACAAGCACATTAAAAATATATATATAAATAAACCAGATAAATAAACCAAAAAACAGCTACCTTGATGTTGAGGGCTCGGGTTTCGATTTCAGCGGTGCACTTTTTGATTATGAAGGGAATCCCGTCTGCACAGTTTTTTGCTGCTTGGGCAAAGTCGATACCAAACAGCTGCAGTCTGCCTTGCAGCTTTTTGTGACCACACTGGATCGGGAGTGTCTCCAGACATTTTTTATGGCATGCCAAGGAACACTGTCAAAACATATGCATAAAGTACAATTAGGTGAAATAATGTTAACTTCTGAGTTTCTCATTACTTGTGTCCTGTTCGATTCACACAGTTAAGCCCAAAATTATCCATACACCATACAGATTTAGATTTTGAATCATTTTTATTTAACCGAGAAGCTTGTTCCAGAAAAGAAGAAGAGAGAGACATTTTTCAAAACATTCAAAAACAATGTTAAAGGATTATCTATGTTATTACGCTGTATTAAAAAATGGCATTTCTAAAACTATTTATGCCCTTCTCAATAAACAAAGGAAAAACATTTACGGCAATTGCAGCTATCAAACAAGATGAAATAACGGTGCATGTTTCCACCGGTATTTCGTCTGTTTATCTTGTGATGAACTCTGCGTCTTTGAGTTTGGAAATCCCTCCTGGCCCGAATGCTAGCTCTCACCACAGATTCTCTATTAGCGTTTTTCCACTGAAAGCACTCTTGTTCCTGAACCGATTTGGTTCGTGTGCCTTCGAACTTTGGTGTTTTGTTGACCATCGACGCACGTTTCCACCAGTTTTGAGAACCAAGCATGGGTCATCAACAGTCGGCGTTACACAACGTGGAGGAAAAGCACTGTAGTGAGACAGCAGAGCTTGCTGAGCTGCGCGCAATGTTCCTTTTAATGCAAAAAGATAGCATCCATAAGCTACAACTAATAGGGAAAAGAAGACAGCGACTCTGTGGAAGAACAATGGTATGTACAGTGTTTTCATTTGCATATGTTCAGCATCCGCAAGTGTAACAGAAACAAGTAGTTATAAAATGCATGTTTAGTGTGTTTTTGCAAGCATATAAATGTTTATACGGTATGTTCTTCGTCTTCAGCGCTGTACTTGTAGCTTCTGTTGTCTGCAGCTTCGACCCACCCATGGGTGATTCGCGCAGAAGAACCAAGTATTCTGCGGTTTCCAAGTTGAACCAGAGTTTGTGCTCTGAAACCTCTTCTTTTCCACCATCTCTTTGATGGTGGAAACACGCCTCACTGATTCAAAATCATTTTCAGGAACCGGAACGGCTCCAAACTGCGTTGGTGGGAAAAGGGTACTTTAGCCACTCCAAAGCATCACTTCCAGTCAGAAGAGAAATTAAAAGATAACGTAAAACCTAAATCAGCCAGGGTTATGAATAATTTTGGGCTTAACGGTATCAGCAATAAAACTTCCATATGAGTTAGGTAAAGGTAATACAAATTGTACCTCTTCACATTCGGCTCCATGGAAAACAACCAGGCCGTCACACTCTCTGCACTTAGATGGGGCTCGGAGTTTTCTTAGCTTATGTGTTTGAGCAGCTTTTGACATCTGAGTATTTCGGAACGGACCGGGAGAACCTAATGTCTCTGTCACCATTTCCGCCAGACCTAAAACTCAAAGATCAAAAGAGCACATTAGGAAGGATCCACCTAAATAGGTGATATCATTCAACATTTTCAATAAAGACACTAACATAACTTCCCGGCAAAAACTGAACCCTAACTTTGGGGAAGTTGCTGGGCTTTGTCTCTTAACCGTACAAATATTCTTCCCTCTACTTAACGTTCAATAAAACAAAAATCCCCAGCAAAATTTACATGAACATTTGCTATGGTTCTGCTGAAAGAGATCGAAACAGATAGCAAATGTTCATCAGGCCAGTGCAATGAGGCAATGTACTGTGCATGACAGAGGATTGTGCAATACTCTTAAGCCATTTTTATTTCTGTATGTCGACTTCTCTGCAGACAGAAGGCTGATATTAATGAGCATATGAAGATGAATCTGCCTAATCAGTAAAATGCACTTAAAGAACACATAGGTGTTTCTTACCGTTGTCAAAGGGTGAAAAAGGCTCCCTCTCATCCAGATCATCGGCTGAGGACATGGTCCCAGTGGATGGAGTTCTGGGCAGTCGCCGCTTGAAGTTACCTGTTAAAATAAATATCTTAATGCCGTTTAGTTATTAAAAACAAGGGTACAATGTACTATGATTGATTACGATTAAAAGAGTCCACCATCAAAACCCACAAAAGAGACATTGTGATGGTCAAATAGATACATTTAGTTTCAAAAATACCATTCCATTCATAGTGTGTCATTAAGTGTAGCTGTAGAAGGAAGTGCATTTGGAGCAAATGTATGTTTTATTTCTCTCCAGCATAAGGTCAAGTTGTTATCAAAAAGATAAAATCCTAAGAAGCTCCCCGTAAAATATATACATTGTTTCACTTTTCGTTATAAATGTATCTGCACCTCTATCTCATATTTTGCAGATTCAATCTTGCCCAAATCCTCTCTCCCTCAAGGATTCATCATTTTGTTTGTAATTACAATTACATTACAAGTTTTATCATTTTCCATTAAAATATAGTTTTAGCACGTTTTTACTAAATAGTTTGCGATGAAATAAAATGAATGAAAAGAATTCATGGGAAATCTTCAGACCTGGGCTAGTGGTGGGGGAGTCCATGGACCTAGACTCGCTGCTGCCCCCAGCACTCTCCGAGTCGCTGCACATCCCGCCCTGGCTGCCCTGACTGCTGGAGGCCCAGGTTCTCGGCGGTACCTGACTCCTCAGCGCTTCAGAAACACCAAAAACAAGAACAACAATCAAAAACAAAGTAGCAAAGCTAAATAACAGACATTTGTGTAGTGGTTCATCAGAAATAGAGGCAGTCACACACATTTCAGACTTATGAGTAAGCAGCACACAACCTCAACTGGTTTAGACTTAAAAAAAACATTTCCCATGAATCAGCAGTCGGGGTAAGTCCCCTCAAGGCCAAATAAAGATAGAAGCATATTGTACCGTCATGAGCTGTTGGATCTACTGTAGCTGAAACAATTTTATCCAGTTTCTCTTGAAAAAAATAATTAAAAAACAAAAATTACAAATAACACTCTGAAACTTGCATGTGTTGAACTGCGTACCTGGGATGTCTGTGCTGCTGTTGGACCTTCGCTCACTGATCCTTGCAGGCCGGTAAAGGGGATTGTCTACATCATCTCCACACAAAACATCACTGGAAGTGATGGAGCCCTGCGACAAGTTGCCATGGGACGAATGGGTGCTTCCTTGTGACCTTTTGCTAAACTCAGACCTGGAGAAATAAAGTTGATTTTTAGGGATTTCTATACTGGATTTGGCTGTAATGGTTATTTCAGAGTCCTACAGTTCAGCATTATTGCATTATGTTGAGCCAGTACTGACGTAGAGAAAAATGAATAAAAGTTATTCCTCCAGGACCTTAATTGATTTTTAACTTTCATTTTCTGGCACAGAACAATTTTTGCCAATTTTGACTACCATTACGAAGAATACAGGTTAATTATAAATATATGGCCTGAACATTTCAATCCATTACAGACAGGTTGTTTTGCATCTTTATAACAGCGTCGTAGGGTATTTGTAATACTTAACAAATTTATATTGCTGTCAATACGATAATTAGCATACTGTTTGAGGGTTGAGGTCTTCTGAGGTTTTTGTAGTTCTACAGCTGATAAGCAACATCTGACCGCAGATCAGGACCCCAATCAAAACATTTTTAAATGATTGGTATCGGAGTGAAAGATAAAAATTAACTCCACTTCTTGGTTCTCTCTGTGGTTTTGCTGTGCAGCTGATTTTGCACAGCTAATGTAGCTGCACCGCAACAAATTAGTGTTTTTTGGCTGTACATAATATATGGCTTTATCTAGTTAACTTGACTTTTGCCAAACATTTCTAGTGTGAGAGAGACTATATTGGCTGCTGCACCTCCAGGTCTTCTTGTAAGGTTATGAGCTCTGTTTACTTTGTCAGACAGCCAGCGTTGTAGGAGAGAGCTGCAGAGAGCACAGCTAAAACAATTTCCATTACATTTTACAACATTCAAAGCAAAGATCTGAGTTTATAAAGGAGTAGGATGAGTTTTCATCACACACAGTTAACTGAAATATTATAGCAGTTTTCTTAACCCAGTTAATCCATCTTAGGCCAGTGGTGTGGAAACGCGGGTCAAAGTCGTGAAGTAAAAAGTACAGAGTCACAAAAATGCTAATTCATTCTAATTAAAACCACAAAAATAATCATGTCAGTTTTTTTTTAACTGATTGAATATAAATTAAACATACAATATTTTAAAAGTCATCAGATTTTTAGCAGAAAAGAGAATATTAAATAATTTTTAATTCAAAATATAAAAAAGGTCTCACATGTTGGCTTTTTTAAAGGAAAGCCATACAATTTCCTGTGGTTTTTGTGGCCGAATGTTTTCTATTTTGTTGGTCTAGAAAAAAAGCTCAGCCTATTCTCAGCAACAAAAAAACCCGGATGTAGGTCACTCTTTCTTCAAAACGGCAAAATCTACATTCAGGGCAACATTTCTGTCACTGTCAAGAGAAACAGGAGAAAATGTAGTACATCATTTGCCGGAGAGTTGAGCGCTGCACAATCACAATACCAATGTAAGTCACGAATACTGATAAAATGTAGTGTATTACTGCAAAGCACAGTAAAGTTACGTTTTCAAGCAAATACATCAGGTTCATTTTAATAAAGTTCTGTGTTTTCTGTCAGTTTGGGACTCGGTATTGGAAAACTGCCCAACAATGGGATTGGTATCAGTGACTAAAAGTCCTGATCAGGACATCCTTCAAATAAAAGTAGCTAAAATGCCTCTTTTATTTTTTTAAAGTAAAAGATAAATGGCAGCTGCACGGTGGTGCAGTTGGTACCGCTGCTCCTCCCACAGTCCAAAAACGTGACTGTTAGGTAAATTGGTCTCTCTAAATTGCCCTTAGGTGTAAATGAGTGTGTGCATGGTTGTTTGTCCTGTGTGTCTCTGTGTTGCCATGTGATGGATTGGCGACCTGTCCAGGGTGGACCCCGCCTCTCGCCCGTAGACTGGTGGAGATAGGCACCAGCTCCCCCGTACCCACTATGGAATAAGTGATATAGAAGATGAATAAATGAATGAATGAATGGCCTGCACTTGTATAGTGCTTTATCAAGTCTGAGGACTCGCTCAGAAGCGCTTTACATTGCCATCAGTCATCCACCCATTCATACAATGTAGCAATGGCTGCCCTGAGGCAGAATGACAGAAGCGGGGCTGATATACAATTAGCGCCACAGGACCAAGTGTCTTGCCCAAGGACACGACTGAGACGGATGAAGCAGGGTTTGAACTCGCAACCCATCGGTAACAGGACAAAGCCCTACCATCTGGGCCACCTGAGCTCCAGTGATTAATTATGTTTCAAAAAGAAGTTGTCTTAATGTATGAACTAAGAGTAGGAACCAAAACTAAAAGGAGAGCTGTCAGCAGATTACTACCACAAACTTCATCATTGAATAAAAATACTTTGCAATAATGAAAGTACACACATTGCAGTCAGAGAAATTATTTTCAGTGTCACCACCTGTAAATAAATCACAGAGACAACACACGAACACCAGTGCAACACAGTGAATCACGCATCTTATTTTGTGCTGTTAAATTAGGTTATGAAACATCGTTTTTTTTTCCCCTAGTAAAACTGAGCAAGTCTGGAAAACCGGATCTCAGCTCTAAGAGAAAATTTTGTGGCTGCTCGAAACCAAAGCCAAACTCTCACGCTCGTAATCTTCCCTGCAGCATTTAGCCTGCGACACAGATATTTCCTGAGGAAGGGCAAGAAATCCAACACGCGATCTGTCTCTCCCAGATTCTGTCTCTCTTCCTCCTACTCTGACTCACTATTAGCTCTGCTGAAAGAAGAACTGAGCAGCTTTAAAATGGGAGGGGAAGGCCATGAAGGCTATTTTACAACGCTGAAACAAATGGATTTTTTTGAATTACCTTTAACTAAAAAGCCCAAGCTTATGGGACAACCAGACTTCATTTAACAAGAAACACACATATGAAGCTACTTGCAAAAAAAATGTAATCTTGAGATTTTAGGCACATCGTCACCTTTCAAATACAAACTTCACTAAATTCACGTGAAAGTTTTGTGTAAATGTGTGTTAAGCTAGCAATCATCTTCAGAAGTCACATGACTGAACAGAGATCACATCTGAGGTTTGGTAGAAAACATTAGTATACAAGCAGCATCATGAAGACCAAGGAACACAGCAGACAGGTCAGAAATAAAGTTGTGGAGAAGAGGCAGGGTTTCGTTAAAAATTAAATTTCACAAAGCTACTGTTCAATCCATCATTTAACGGAACGAGTATATCCAAATTGCAAAAGTACCAAGATACAGCTATCATCCTAAACTGACAGGCCAGCAAAGGAGAGCATTAATCAGAGAAACAGCCAAGAGGCTGCAGGTGCAGAGATCTATAGCTCAAGTGGTAGAATCTGTTGACAGCAAACCTATTACTAGAGTAGAGTCCCATGAAGAAAGCCAGAAGACATGATGTTGGTATTTTGCTTCAAACTTTGGGGACACAGGAAAAATGTGGAAGAAGGTGCTCTGGTCAACATGCAAAATGGTGTGTCGCTTGAAAACTAACAAAGGATATCACCCTGAACGTACCATAGAACCTTCCCTTTATTTCATAGTTTGTCATAAAATAAAGCTAAGCATAATAGCAATTTATGTAAGTGTAGTTACCTGAAATTTTCAGAAAAGGGGTCTGTCTGAAGATGCTCCTTAGGCAGATTTTTTGGCAGGTTCCGAACAAAGTTAGCATAGCATCCACCTGGTTCATACAACTTGGCACTCTCATTTAGGGCCTGGTAGTGGGCTGGGAGGGACACAGTTTGCATGTGCTGCATCTGAAACCAGTTCACTGACACCTATAAAAAACAGAGAATGTATGTGTGAAGTGGATAAAACAAACTTTGCAGTTAAATTCTCGTCTAAAAATGGTGAAATAGTCTTTCTTACAGCTTTGAGCGTGAGGTCACACTGGAAGATCATCTCTCGAATCTGTGTGAGGATTGTACTTTTGGCATTTGCCAGATCCATCCGTCTGACGCCTGCGTCAGCCCTACAGCTTTGGAAATGGTACTGGGCTTCCTCAGCCTGCTCAAAAACAATCCACAACTGTTTATGGAAACTGCTCATCCCAAATAATTAACACCATAATTACCCTGTTTTTTTGCCCCTGCCAACCTTTTGCATAGCCTCTTCTTCAAGCTTCTTCTTCTTCTCCAGCTGTTTGTTGCCAGTGTTAGACTGCTCCTCCTGGGAGCGGTTTGTAGACGACTGGGCTTTTCTGTACTCCTCTTTCCTCTGATCGTTCAAAGCTCGTGCCTTACGCAAGGTTGTGTCAACCTCTTGCTGCCAAAACCAAAAGGTTTTGCCATGTAACTTAATTAAATGTGACAATGTATGCTTCGGTTACCATGGAAACCCTAAGGCATGCCCTTTTCAATGTTCAGCCTAGCATGCAAAGAGACACTATAAAGAACTAAATTAAACATATTCTGACTTGAAAAAAATGGAATAAACATTAGTTAGAGCAAAATATGTTGGTAAATGTGAAAACCTGGGAAAGATATAACAGATTCTACAGATCATCAAGTTTTGTACTTGCGAACAATTGCATAGTATAATTTTAACAATCACTTGATTAAATAGTTCCAGATCTGACCATCTTTTTCTAGATTTGCTCAAACAACCTACGTTGTTAAATGCTGAGCCATTTGCAACAAAAATTTACTCTTCTTTGACGTATAAGTAAGTATACGCTAAGTATCTAAACAGAGACTTTCAACTAACCATTTTCTTTTGCTCTCTCTGCCACTGCTCCTTAATATCCTTTCTCAACTTATCCAGTTCATTCTTGCGAGCCAGAAGGGGCTGAAAATAAACAGAGCAAACAACAGTGTAAAAAGCATCTTAAAAGTTTGACTCTGGACAATTAGGCAGCGCAAAGATTTAAAAATCACACCGAATTTCACTTTCAACCAAAAGCATTCAGGGCATCAAGCACACCTCTGACTGTCAAAATAACACATGGACAAAAACTAACACATTAAATGATGCTTAACTGCTGTTCCATAATCAGTATTAAAGAGACCTCACATAGATGTTTCAGAGATAGTGGCTTTCGCAACATGAATTTTCCCTCCTTCTGTAACTTTTACCTGTATGAATTTATTGGTTTGCATAGCCACTGCAGTCTGAATGAGCAGCTGGTTGTATTCAATCTCATTCTTGAACGAGGAGACGTAGATGTCACTGAATGGCATGTAGTCCTTGAGCAAAAATGGAGAAAGCAATGTTTAGTTATGTTTTTAAATCTCTCTGTTTTTGTAATTGTATGGGACACCAACTCATAGATCGATGCCTCAATTAAAGTCTTAAGTTTGCTACCTGCTGACTGGCGAGCGTCTTTGCAGACTCAGCCATCTTAGCATAGCTTTTGGCATATTCAATATCTGAAAGAAATGAAAAAGATCAACATAAGAATAAGAAGCTATTGAAGGCTGTGATCAGTGTACCAAACAGCATATCTTTTTTCAGAAAGCCCTTTTGTGTTTAAGGGTAAATAATGACCAACAAATACCAGAATACACTGTACATATCTTTATATTCTACAAAAGATCAACAAAAATTTTTCCATACAGACCCCCTCACATTTATTGGCACAACAGATAAAAATTATAAAAAAGGCTTTTAACTAAATTCTTTTACTGCAGAAGCACAGTCTCACACTGAGAAAATTATTTAAAATATGATTACATTTACTCAACAGAAAAAATACCAGGTTAAAAATATAATTGAAACAAAATCAATGGGGCCACACTCGTTTCCATGGCAACTAATGTTGTCACCAGAACATCTAACATTGACACAGCAAGATTTTTTAATGTTGTGCAGCCCTAAGGCTGAACTCTTTTTCTGGGATCCTGCTGCTAAACAAAGTGAACTGAAAAACTGACCGTCCAACTCTTTCATCATATAAAAGTCTGAAATCATAACTTTAATGCAGCAGTTAATGTTGTATGCAGGTAACTCTTTTACCTTCCATTCACTCAAACGTCTTAGGACCAACAATCATCAATTTCTTTTCTGTTAGATCTCTTGTTTTATTCATCAAAAGCAGATTTCAGAGTCAAGAATGTCTCACCCATCCCGAGCCGTTTCTCCATACACCCCAGAAGGTCTTTAATGTACTTTGACAAGGCCTTTGCATAGACTAGAGCGGACTCAACCCCACTGTCATTCTTCTGCAGAGTCAAGTCAACTTCTTCCTCTCTTGACAGCGGGACCTCTGGGCCTGTAGAACCAGTAGAAGAAGCAGATATGTGGTGTGACTAGAATGTCCCAAAGCTGGATGTATGTATCTCACTTCCACTTTTCTGAACAAGTGTGTGGCGGGGGAGGGTATGAAAGTGTCAGGCAGACTTCAGAACAGTAACAGGATTATGTTCCTTTTATGTGTTAGAATAGACAACCCTACCAGCCGCTGGCCACACAGAATTACTCTTAAATAGGCATTGAAATGAGAAATGAAATAAAACTGGTGTGGAAAAGGCGGCAGAAATAACAGGGGTTGAAGCTGAGGTTTAAGGCGGGTCTACCTCAGGCATTCAAAACCCAGAAGACTAAATTACTCAGCTAACTCACAAACTGACAGATCAGGCTGCCTAGGGCTGCAAAGCAATAATTACATGCTTTGTAAAAGAGCCATCAATATCTCTCACATTTCAAGTCAAAGCTATTTTACACAAATATAGCTCAAAGATAAATATCTGATTGTGATGCAAACTTACCAACAAGATCCCTGTTGCCTGGAACGTAACCCTGAGGGTCCACGGAGAGGTTTTCAAAAGACTGTGAAGAAGAGGTCTGCGATTAGAAGGAAGGACGTGCACACATACAAAGTCATGAGTAGCAGCTGGATTTTCAACACCCCAATTAAGTACGGAAAAGCAGGTCTTTGAGTCTTCAAGGCAGGGTGAAAGAACTTTCATGTTTCAAAACAAAAAGTGCAGCAACAAGGAGCCTAAAAGCTGGAAAAAACACAGATGGTGTCTCACCTTGCTCCTCCTGGTCAGGGGGATCCCCAACCCTGAGCTGCTGTCCACATCTCCCATAAGGAAGTCAGAAACTCTGTGAGGTACACATATAAAAGAAGAGAGCTTGAACGGTCAAAAGGAAGTTTTTTATACTTTTAAATACTGTTGAAATGCAGATATGGGACCAAAGCAGTTGAAGATTTAAGACCAACAAGCTCCTTCATCTCAGGCGCTTTTTAACAGTAGCAGAAAAGGTAGGTGTTGAAAGTGAAAAGAACCACTGTACTCACACATTGCCGAATGTGAATGCCAAAGTGTCAATGGATGTGTGTATCTCGCTGAATATAGCCTGTTTGTTTTCTGGATTTACTTCTTCGAAGTTAATGCCTGGGAGAGTAATAAAAGGGCGTTAGAATGAGGAAAAACATTGAATCGTAAAACAGCTTTTGTGTGAATTTCGCCAGTTCATAATTCGATTTCTCTGTGGTTAGATGGCAAATCAGCGGAAAATTTAAGCAACCGTAGGAAGGAATAAAACATTTTAGTTTTATTTCACATCCAACAGCTATGCAACACATACTATTTATTTTCAATAGAGATGCACCAGAAATTTGATTGGTGACCAGAATTTAACAGTCAAAACTCCAATCTTACTGAGTAAATGCTAACAACTTTCAGAGTGTTTTAGAAATTAAGTTTTGGGCTTAAACTGCACAATAGGTATAGTCAAGCCCAAAATTATTCATACCCCTGGTAGATTTAGGTTTAAAGTAATAAAGCAAAAATGTATTTTTTCATTCATTATTGACATAAATAATTTTCTAGATGCACATTTTAAAAAATGTAAATAAAAATGAATACTCCTTTGTTTTATTATAGTTTGTGAGATGCCTGTCTCTTTTCTAATCAGAAATAAACGTTACGCGTTATGGTCAAATAAAACATTTAAATCTAAATCTGCCAGGGGTATGAATAACTTTGGGCTTAACAGTATTTTCTACAGAGACATTTCGGCTACTCATTCAAGCTGCTACAACCGTAGCTACACTCCTTCACTGTTTTGTAATTTACCGTTTTGTCTGTTTCATGACCAACTTTATCGGGTGTAAAAAGAAGACGTCTGGCATAGTAATTAGTACCCGCCTGGGGGCCGTTTCATTGAATTGGTGAAGGAGCAAACAGACCTGGAGCAGACTTCAGCAGAGAAAAGAGAGGCTAAATGCATTAGGGTGAAGTTTCTCTGTTTACTCTTATAAGCTTTTACGTTTTTTTCTTAAACTTTATGAATGCTGCAATCATGAAGAGTGATTGGAATCAACACAAATCTCAGATCAGTGCATCTCTGATAATCCTCCAAAACCATATTAAAGAAGTTAGCTTCTAACAGACCCAAAAAGCATTTACTTATGTTCAACAGCTTCAAAGAAAATGACAAGAAAGCCTCAAAAATAAAAACTAAAGAAAAATAAGTCAAAGAAAATCATTTGTAAAGTCTGTATGTCATCCTACCAACTCAATGTGGCGTTTTAAAAAAGCTTTAATGATCCTCCAGGTGGAAAATTAAAAGAATATTCAGAAACAATCCCAGGTTTCTCCTTCTTTGTTTAAAAGTGATAAAATCCTCTGGTCCATCATACATGCTGGTCATGCTCAGAAAAATGCAGTCTTTCTGTTTTTAAAAAGCTATTGTTGACTGAGTCCCCAGCAGTTTTAGAGAGCCATCCAAGCTGACATTCTTCGCGAACTTGTGCACCAGGCTTTCTTCGCAGAAAGCATTATGCCCAGGAAGAGGACAGTTGCAGTGAGCAATCAGAGGAACCGAAGACAGTGAAATCCGACTAAGCTGAGTACTTCCTGTCTGCCCCGTAACAGGAAACACACAGCTTGAATTCTGTGACATGTAAAACTACAGGCAAGCGTGACAGCTCTTACCTTTTGTTTCCTCCACATGGTATTGTTATTTTGTAAATGGAACCAGAAAAATGCAGCAATTTGAATATGTAGCAGGGAAATTTCAATGTCCAAAGTGCTTTCAAGCCTTTGTTTCTCCATTTTATCTTGATAGGAGTAAATTCAGTCCATGTCAGTAATAGATGGCTAATTAAAAATACCCAGCTGACGAAGAAGCATAGAGAGGTCACGGACTGCCAGGCTAGTAAGGCACCACATTCCAGGGAGACTCCTAAGGCCACCAAAACAGAGGAGGCGCGGTGCGAGCCTCCCTGTTGTGCACCTCCCCGTCTCTGAATGCTAACATACAGCTCTGCACTGACTTCTTCCTCAGGACATCCTGTGGGTCTCTAACAATGATTCCAGACCTCTGCCTCCTTTTTCATAGCTGAAATTTGGAAACTGCATCATTCAAGTATACAGCCTATTGTTTTCTCAAGACTGACCTGTAAACTAGGACATGTATGTTTGAAAAAATTACATTTTTTTTAAGTATTCATACCTATTGACATTTTGTTTTATATTTTCAGACATTACAACCACAACTGTCAATGTATTTTGGGGGGGGTATCTATGTGAAAGACCAACTTAAGTACAGCATCACTGTGAAGTTGAAGGAAAAGGATAACTTTTTTCCAAGTTGTTTTAGAAATACAATTCTTAAAAGTGTGATGTGAAATTGGATTGAGGCCCCATGGATGAAAACTTTGTAGAACTGCCTTTCGCTGAATATCTTTGCACCTCTACAGATGCAAACTTTTGCCCATTCTTTTTCAGAAAGTACCTCAAACTCTGGCAGATTGGATAAAGACAATTTCTGGACATGATATTTTCAAGGCTTGCCACTGATTCTCACTTGGATTCCAATCTGGACTTTGACTGTGCCGATCAGAAACATGAATGGGGAGTGATCTAAACCTATGACGCTGCTGTCACCAGCATGTATCACTATGAAACGGTGTGTTCTGACCACACTTAGGGTTTTGCATGTAGGACAAAAAGTTTATTTGCTCTCATTTGACCAGAACACCTTCTTCCACACATTTCTTCTGGCTTCCTTTAAACAATAGCTTTCCCCTTGCCACTAGTTATTGCATTAACAAATTCTCTCACCTGAGATGTGGACTTCTTCAGCTCCTCCAGAGTCGCCATGGGCCTTTAGGCCACTTCTTTCATTAATACTCCCCTTGCCTAGCCTGTTAGTTTAGGTGGACGCCCATGTCTTGGGGGCTGGTTTTCAGTTGTGGCATATTCTTTTCATTTTCCGATCTTGAATTGAACAGTGGTCTGTGAGATGTTCAAAGTTCAGGATATTGTTTCAGGACCTAACCCTGCTTTAAGCTTCTCTACAACTTTATCCCTTATCTGTCCGCTTTGTACCTCGGTCTCCTGTCTGCTGTTTGTTCACTCATCACTCACTGCAGTTTTGCATGAAGTCAAGAAGAAAAGACTGTGTGGAAATGTGCTGAGTCTGATTTGCACCAGGTGACACAAAGAAGGAGTAAAACGCAACAATAGCAGCTTTATCCACAGTAAAAAAAACATCTGCATTACACTGCTAATTACAATGAGCATGTTCTTGGCTTTTTACGAGTTAGCCTGCACATAGTGTCAAATAAAAGAATAAAATTAAATACCAGGTAAATAGCTGGAGTGGATATTGCTTTATGTGGAACTAGTTAGATTACCATGTGTTTGGAGAAGGAAGAGCCACTTTGGCAGCTGTACAAATTCCCCAGGTGTCATATCCAAGCTTCAAAGAGCAACACAGGTGAGAAGATGACACACTGAACACAGGCAGGGGCACAAGGCCTGTTATTATCTGAACCACCGAGTCTTACTCTGTTATGTTTCGCTGATTCATGTTTCTTTTGGTTTGTCCTCTACTAGTTCTTTGTTGCAGTCAGTTTTGTCATGTTTTATGTGTTACGGTCAGCTTTGAGGGGCTGTCCATCTGAGGAGTCAGTTGATGTAAGGCACCCCCTAGTGGACAGTTAAACCCTAAAGGAGGAAGAAAGCTGCAGCAAACAGTTTTACTTAAAATCGTGGTGACATTCTATAGCTTTCTGTAGCATCACCATCGTGCCTTCTCTTTCAACATGATGCATGTATATTTATGTCCAGTTTTAATGAACAGAAAGTATTTAATTAAGAGAGTATCACTATTTAGATTTGATTCCTTTAAGGACATAAACAAAAGTATAAAAAACTAAAAAGAATAAACAAAGTCTAATATAGTATACTTATAGAGCTAATCAAAAATAATGGACTTGTTGAACTAGATATTCTTTCTTCCTGTGTCCTATTAAAGCAATGATCTTCAGACTTGCTGGAAATCTTTTGTTTACCTTTTGCATTTAGCACACTATCAACACACATCTAAAAAGGCTAGAGAATGCAGGCAGGCATTGTTAAGGACTAAGTCACACTTCGGAAACAGGACAGGTGATCAGAATTAAATACCTCACAGCTTAGCAAAAGGAGGAAAAGAAAGAAAACAGACAGGCCTGACTGAAAAGAGGCCTCTGGAGATGTTGAAATAAGGAATGAAAATTACAGCCTTGCTGCCTCCACTCCTCCTGAGTCATGAATGAGAATACCTCTGCTGTCTGTCGGTCAAATTTCTAGCACAGGAGCTGACTTTCAAGAAATGGACTCTTTATCTCCAGAGTCAAACATTGTCATTTTCCAAAGACATATTTTAACACAAACATTCCTTCCCTGATCTGCTACTCTAACGTAAACCCTTACGTTGAACGACTGATCCAATGATAAGATTCATGCTAAGATAATCAGATAATATTACACTTGGGTTTGGGCGTATTCACAGTTGGGCAATGTCGGAGGAAAACTAGTCACCTTTGACCTTAGCGATGACTGTGCCAGCAGCTCCCAGAATGTCGGCTGAGTTGAGGGTCCGGTGTTTGCCGATAACAGCCTTGAGGACACGGAGTAGCTCTGCCAGGCGCTCCTGCACCACCTCCTGAAGACCCTCCAAGTTGTCTGGGGACAAAAGAGAGACAAAAAATGCAGTAGTCAAAAGTCTAAGCTAATGTCACACACTAATGTCACAAATATGCCAGTGTTTTAATTAATTTTCTAAAGCCAAACGCTTTATTTCACAATCGCTGTGTAACATGGCAACTAGGATGCTTTGCCATCATCTTCAGTCAAACGCAAAGAAAGAAAGAAAGAAAGAAAGAAAGAAAGAAAGAGAGAAAGAAAGAAAGAAAGAAAGAAAGTTGTGACGCAGAAGCATGCGACTACTGGTGATGTAACATGTTTTTTTTGTTATTGACATCATTTACAACAGAAGTATTGTCTTGTAGGCAGGTAGATTTGTGTCACCTATGATTAGAAAAGTCATGCACTGAAAAAGGAGATTAATTTAAAAATGATCGTGCTTTTGTGCACAATACAGGTAAAAAAAAAAACATACAAATCTAAGGGAACTTGTTGTAAATAACGTTTTAAATTGACATGGTACACATGGTAGCAATTACATGGAAGAAAAATTCAGAATGAGAAGCACATAGAGTAAAAGACCTTGATAGTTGCATATTTTTTTCAGCGCCATTGAGGTTACACAAGATGACAGCGGAGAAGAAGAATGCAGAAAATGTGTCTAGATTAGCCCTCTCTCCACTTTTTCAACCATATCACATTCTCAGTCCCTCTGCTATGAAATGCATCCCTTTCTTGCAGAACCAGATGCAGCAGCGAGAAGGAAAACCCCTGTTTAAAGGAGCACTTGTGTAACTATCTCGCCTCTGTAAATGGTGCTTATATTCTATATGACAATAAAGCTTTCAGAGCAAAATAAAGGTGGAGATGAGTAACACATTAAGCACCATAAACAGATGCTAACAGCAAGGCAAAAATGGAAAAGGCTTGATTTAGTTTAATCAGCAGAGGCGGTGTAGAAGTTGGCACCAGACATGAGGTAAGTTCATGTCTAACTTACTGCTTTGGAATACGCGGGGGCAGAAAAGTCATCTGCTCTTTGTCAAGGCCACCCAGGCGAGCAGCAGGGCGAGACGAGAGACAGAATTTATAGAAGTGCTAAAAGGATTGCCCAGGGAGTTAAACTGCGAGGTTCAGTGTGTGTTACCCTTTCTGCTTTTTCTTATTACATACGCACTAATTTAGCACACTGGTATAAAACATATATAATATGAAACTAAGATATACAACTATCAAGTTGCAATTTCTTTTGTATAAATGTGAGAGAGAGTTTTCCTCAGGTGAGTGAGAGACACATCAGCAGACTTTGAAGTTCGCTTCCCTATAGACACAGATAACGGTTCTTCAATAAGTGTCCTCTTATTCCTTTCAACCCCCTCCTTCCAGCTGTGATCAACAAGGCTTTAGTGGTTAGCTCTCTAGCTTTTGAAGTTTCTCCTATCAAAGATGTGTGTGGGTTACTGATTAGCATATAAGAGCCAGTCCTAATCAAATGCACACCTGAGAGGTAGCACTTAGCATGAAACAAGAGGTGCCTGACTGAAGGTGCTGCTATGGGATTACAGAATGATTGGCTATTTGGATCACTCAGCTCCTATTCACAAACAAGAATTTAATTAGACTAATCTATTCATTAAGGAAGCAAAGGAGGTAAAAATGACGTGGAAACGACAACAGTGGGGATGTTTAGGCAACAAAGCCAAATGACCCAATGCAGTCTTTTCCACCTTTCCTTTGTTTACTGTCACCCGCTGTCAGTACTCACAAATCCAGCATTATAGTTAACCACTGTGAAGAAGTGAAACAAAGAAACAGCAGCTAGCTCTTACAGTAAAAGGTAAACACACCAACACTGACCTTCTGCAAACAAAGGCCATGCATAGCACTAATTAGAGAAAAGCCTCAGACATCGATTATAGCAACAATATGCACCAGACATCAGGGAGCTGAAAACTCAACTCCTACAATATTTTAGAAATAATAAAATATCCACATTTGCATGACCATTGAGAAATAAACAACTAAGAACAAAACACCAACGAAACACAGTCTAAAATAGTGATCAAGGTTTCTCAACATGCAGGCTCGTACAGTGTGTGAGTGTGTCTGTTTTTCACACCAAGGCTGTGGTCAGTGGATCTGCTACAATATGCCATCAAGAGCTGCAGTGGAAATTTTACTGGTTTAGTGTGGGAGGCAGTCCATTGTTTAAGCAGCGATAATAGAGCTGAGGCATATTGTTTAAAGGGAGACCCCATTCCAACCGCTGCACTGCCCACATCTGCATGCTACTTTTGTAGAAGGGAGCACAAGAGTTGGAGCCACTTTCAAGATGGATCTTAATCATTCATCTGCTACAAGAGCAAGACATCATTTACTGTTTTTAATGTTTGATTAACTAAAACATGGACGCATCAAAAATAAATACTTAACATTTACAGTGCCTTGAAAAAGTATAAATGGCCTTTTTAGCTTTTCCACGTTTTATCATGGTGCAACAATCTTCAAACAATGAATTTTATTGTGATTTTATGTCACAGACATGCACAAGGGAGTGTATAATTCTGAAGTTGAAAGAAAATAATACATGATTTTGAAAAGATTTCCGAATAAAAATCTGAATAGTGTGGCATGCAATTCTAGAGGTAGAAATAATGCTAATAAAGCATCATTCAAAGTCAGTCTCAAGCCATGCAGGGGACACAGAGAACATGTGGAAGAAGTTGCTCTGGTCAGATTGGATTATAGTGAAAATTTCTGGCCTACATGCAAAATGCTATTAGTGGGTAAAACTAACACTGCGCATCACTGTGAACACACCATCCCCACTGTGAAAAATGGTGGCGGTAGTATCATGCTGTGGATATGGTATCCTTTAGCAGGGACCGGAAAACTGGTGGGAGTTGACAGGAAGCTGTTTGGAACTAAATACCGGAAAATCCTAGAAAAGAAAAACTTATAGATGCTGCAAAATGTTTGTGACTTGAGTTGGAATTTACATCCCAGCAGGAAGATGACCTTAAATATACAGCCAGAACTACAACGCAAGGGTTTGCACAATATATTAAATGGCAACATTCATATGTGCAATACTGAAGAGCAAAGGATTGCTTGGATGAAATATTTGTTGGCTATTATATTTAATCTGCCATGCGCTCATGGTTTGCATATCAATAAGACGTTTGCCCATTTTGATGGGCCCTAAGTCAAGACACTAAATACAACAAAGTGGTGGGAACGTTGAGATGAAGGAAAATAAAGGAAGTAGTCCAGGGAATGTGAGTTAATTATCACAACTACGTGTCTTACTCATACTGGGTAGTGTTAGCTCAGCTCAAAACATGTTCATGAATGGCCCATTCAAAGTCCATAACCAAACCCAGTTGGGCATCTGTGTCAATGCTTGAAAAGAGATGTTCAGATACTCCTCATCCTGTCCAACTAAGCTTCAACTATTTTGCAAAAAAGAATTGAGGAAAATGTTTAGTCACAAGAAGGTGACAGAGACATACTGTAACCAAAAAACCAACCTGTAGTTATAATTGCAGCAAAAGGTAATTCAACAAACCACTGATTAAACGGGGTTCCACACGAATGACTGCCAAACATTTCAGATTTCTATTTGCAAAAAATACTGAAAAACTATCTTTTACTTTCCATGGACTAGACACCAGGCTCTTCTTATGATTTTACCTGACAAAATGTGAAAACGTGCAAGAGTTTATAGAAAGAACATAAATTTGTTTAATGGATATTTCAACCTGGAAAGACTCACATAACGGAGAAACAACAAGAAGACGGTTAAAGAATTTATTAATGACGGATTATTTCTTTGGCGCTCTGACCCCTGAGGAAGACGTAAACGCTGGGGATGAAGTAGGTTTGAATAAACATTTTAGGATTATGATTAGGTACGTCTTCCCCCTGGGATCCGATCCTGGTGGTGGCGTAGGCCTTGGTATGGAAGGAGTTGGGAGCCTATGGTGGAGAAGGGGTGGAGGAGGATCAAAGCTCAGCAGAAGAGCGGTGTTTTCCATGCAGAGGGTCTTTAAAAGTGATGCCCTGGGAGATGATTGGCTGAGGAGGAGTGCGGACCTGCCGTTGATTGGAGCAGCCAGTGAGGAGTGATTGGACGTGGTGGGGTGGTGAGTCTTCCTTGTTGAATTTTCGTTTCAACTCCATTTCCTTTTACTTTGTTATTGCTTCATAGTCCAATACAACAAAACTCCAAAGAGGAAGAAGTAACGGAGTTTACTTGCTCCATCAGTAGAATAAAATATGAAAGCGACTATTAAAAATGAATGATAAAAAACAAAGTTGCATTTGGCTACTTGGGCTCAAATTTCGCAGTATGGTTAAAAATAGAAAATTAACTTAAGATATAAGCTATTTTTACCCGTACATTTATGTACATACATTAAAGAAGCAGTCAGCCCAACTAATTAACCACAAATTGAGGAAAAACTATTAACTTTTTACAATCTAAGAAAGAGGCTCTAGGCAACAAAATTAAAAACAGACTAAGATGGAATCAGTATTTACATTCTGTCCGAAACTCCGCAAACACATGATTTATTGGCAAGCCTGAACAATTAGAAGCTTTTAACCATGCAGATCAAAATAACTGCACTAGTCATAAGTTTTTAGGAAAACAAAATGTTTCAAGATCAACAGAAACTTCTCAAACCAGTCATCAACAACGTCCTCCCTAATGCTATCAAGTTGTATCCACAAACTGTCAAACTCTCACATGTCATGACATGTTATTGCAAAAACACACATCTTACTTCTGACATAAATGAAATACCATATAGCATCTCAACCATGTGCCTTTGAAATTTTTATTGCCTATTTAATTACTGTGTTTGGGAGTCCCATTGTGTCTGACGAAGCTCCCTTTGAGTCTGGTGCAGGGAAGGACCGATCTAATCCAAATCTCCAGGAGGCCTAACAGAGGTTCCAGCCTCTGCTTCCCCCACTGATAACAGCAGGCAATCAACTGGCCAGCCTGGACACGCGATCTGCTCAACATGAAACAAGCCTTGGCAGCTCTACTGACACGGCGCTGCTTGGGAAACAGCCCCAGGGCTTTACTGAAAGACCAAGGAGGCATTTTTCTCCCTCCTCCTCCTGTTTTACAGAGAGAAAAGGGGTGACACACTGCCACCTGAACCACCAGACGATTTCATTTTTTATCACATTTTCTGTGTACCAAATTCCAAACTAGTGACGCACCACTCTCTGTTATTACTTGGCTCATTGTTGCATCATAACACCCCTTCTAAATGGAAACGATCACTTTTTTGTCTTTTTATCGATGAACTACAAAAAAGGTCAGCTCAGATTATCCACGAATCACTTCCCTCACAACCAACATGGAGGAAAAACAATGATGACACCCATCCTTCTTGCATTTCTGGGCTGCCTGCAACAGGTGGAAATGTTTGGTAAGGATTCCATCTCCCAACACTAATGTTCCAACTCTGTCCAAACACACGTCGCATTGCTGGGTGGTTCACAATCGATCCCATACCTTGTTTGGAGAGAGAGCGAGAGCATCACACAGGGTATAAACAGCAGTCTCTGAACAGCTACCTGCTTCTAAATATGACTGAGCTCTCTCTGTGAGGTCTGTGCTTTAAAGTGTATCCCAAGTTTTAAGGATTTTTAGACAGGCATAATAATAAAATACCCCCAAATGAAGGTATAAAGGGTCATCCACAATTGAATTAAGACAGATTTACTGCAAAATTAAGCATCTTCTGTTCCTGTCTATAAGCAGGTGTTTGCCATGATTACAGTCAACAATGGTCCCTCCCAATCATTAGCAATCACTGCTTGTGATCCCTGCTTTCAAGCCTAATCTTGTTAAATACGCACTCTCTCATGATGAAGGAAAACAGCATAAAGTGGGTTCCTTTACATCTAAAAAGCCGTGGGTCCTTCTATAAATTTGTCTCATTCTCACTGCATGTATCATCCTTCACTAGCAGGAGCCCGAGTGTCCGATACAATCCTCACCATGACCAGTGTCCCACACAAACATCAGTCTATAACCATAAATTAGACCAGGAAACACACCCTCACCACAAGCTTGCACAAAAACATCCTTCAACATCACACAGGAAAGTTGCTGCCCAACAAATCTCTCCCATCTATCCGGTAAGTGCTGTAGGCCATTAAGCTATAATGTGTTAGATTTTAGCTTTTCTTTTGCTTAAACTAATACCTCTAAGTGGTCTCTTCTGGAGGATCAGGAGGACATTTTGTCAGAAGATATGACCGATAAGATATGACTGGATATGCAGCGATGGCTTTACAGCCAGCAAATCAGGCTTTAAGACATAGATGCACTGATTAGGCATTTCCTGGTTCACACCAGTTTCAGTTTTCCATGACTTGGTGGTTCCGATTTTGGCCGATATAGTTTCTTGTCTATAAAACATAAAAGTCAAAAAATGTGCTAGCAGTTCTTTGGTAGAAACCAGTTCTGAATCCAACAGAAACAGAATTACAAGATTATCAGATGATCCCAATTTAGGCACCAAAGCATATGTCCCTATGAATTATTTTTATTAACCTCAAAACAGTGCATCAAATGATGCAGATGACCAATCAGACTCTCAGCTAAAAACTGTCTGACTCCAATCTCTGGTCGATTGACTGGTGCCTCTATAAATTAAAACTGGTTGAAAAGTTTAAAAATGCTCTAAAACAGTGACTGAATGACAGAATATAACTGCCAACACTGCAGGAAAGTCCACTATAAGCTTACGTGGTAGAATCGTTTTAATTCCCATTTTTTCAGTAGTTACATAACTGACAGCAAAATTCATTTTTTTAAGGCAGAAAGGGGAAAAAAACTAACCAACAAATAAATTAATACTCCGACAGGCAACTTTAACTCCCCATAAAATAAAATAAAAACCTTTAAATATGTTAATTTTATGCTGTAATGTTGGACACTAACCCTGAACTATGTTCTGCTGAATGTTCACTGAACACCACACTAAGGATTGTAAGCTTTTATGCAGTGAAATGTTTGTTCTACCCCCAAATGAAACTGTGTCAGTGGTGGTTTAACAACCTTGACGTGTAAAGACGAATATGAAATTACTACAATGTAAGATAGGATTCTGATGGCTTTTTCCTTGTAAAAAAGGAGCAGTTTAAAGTTAAAACCTCTGCCCACTCAGCAGCAGCGGTCTATAGGCTGTCCATAATGCACGCCACACATTTCCTCAAAACACATTCCTCCAATTTCTGGGCTCTATAGAGAGCAAACCAAAGCTCTTCTTGGAAAATTTCCACAAATTCTGTTCAATAAAAAAGTTACCTTTTGGGACTAAATTTTACTGTTATTTTTATTTTTTGAGGGCACCAAAATAAGATAAAAAAATGAAATAGTAAAAGCATCACAGGACTTACTGCTTTTTAAACAAGCCTGAAGACTATTTTGTTTTCTCTGAGTTGTGCTTTTCTCTTGAATACACCTCACTCACGTTTGTCCTGTTTCGAGCCCTGCAGGTGTTTTTGTTTTCTTTTGGATTCCTTCAACACAGGGAAGGTTTCTTCCCATTTTTCACGAGTTTAAGGTTCTAAACAACACATTTTCAAGTTCCGATTCTGACACAGTTATAAAGTAAACTTTTTTTTGAGTAAACGTGGCTCAGACCTACGATTAGCGTATTGAAGACTACAAGTGAACATTTGTTTAAGAGGAATGTGGAGTATGCAGGAGAGTGGGGTGATGGGAAAGGGAGAGCAGGTCTGCGTGTTGTAGACGACCCTTTTTTCATGCTGATGTAAGCCATTGACAGAGCCGTCTTATTCAAATGAATGCAATCCTTAAATGTAAACTTGTGAATGAAGCATTTTCGGCGTTTCTCCTTCCATCCCTTTTTAATACAAGGCCTACAGCACTGTCCAATTACTGCTCTTGCTTCATGACTTAAATTCTTGTTAACCCAGACACTGTGGGAATTACAACCTCTTTAAATTGTTTAAAGCTAAAATCAATCCCAATAAAACATTTAACTTCAATAATTTATAAAAACTGCATTCCTAAATATGGTTTGATGCATAACTAGATGCTGTTTTTTTTTTTTTACAAGGTGCTAGCTGAAGTAA
The DNA here is from genome assembly GCA_036173005.1 of Crenichthys baileyi. Lineage (NCBI taxonomy): Eukaryota > Metazoa > Chordata > Actinopteri > Cyprinodontiformes > Goodeidae > Crenichthys > Crenichthys baileyi. The sequence continues at coordinate 79,058 of JAHHUM010001900.1, read as the reverse complement.
TGTTGCTCCTCATTTTTTAATCTAAAGATCCTGGTTGATCAATCTCTTTACCATCTTGATCATTTAAAGCATTATGGGAAGGCAGCGCCTAAGGTTTATTAATCAGGGTGTGTCAGTGGGCCTGTTATTGTTTGCAGTGCCTGGTAAAACTAATTATACTCCTTAAACTTTTCACATACTGTTACACTACAAACAACAAACTTCCACTGGGATTTGATTTGAGCTGCACACCCTTTCCTTCAATATCATTCTGTGCAATGTTTAAATCATAAACATTTGGTCAGCTCCAATATTTGGTCGGATATAATATTTTAAGTGTCAAGCATTTAGGCTCTGCATATTGATAATATATTTAGTCAGTTGGATGGACTCTAACTTCCCTTAATGCCAACACCTGATGTTTACTTTCAATGGTTTAGGTGCCTACAGAGATTAGTGGGTTAAGCTCAATCAAAATCGTTATGAAAATATTCAGCAGCAAGGAGTGGTTTGTAATGTCACGCCGCAGTAAATTTGTTCATTGGTAGAGTTACACGTAAGATTTATGAGTGCTGAGGTTTCTCAATAGTTCCATCAGCACTAGGCCAGATTCCCATCACTATCGTGCTTCAGTGCGATGGTGAGGAAATGAGATTCCTTTGCAAAATGGTTGCCCTTTGCTTTGCTTTTGCCATCTTATATCTTGGAGGTGTTTCAAAAGCCCACTAACTTTCAAATCCGACCAACTAATGTACATAGAAATAGTCCATTAATTTTTGTTTTTCTTTCTTTAATTAGTTTACCTTTTTCAAGTCCTCATGTGCGGTGTAACCACAGAGAAAAGAACAAATTAAAGTATTACAGTTGTTGTATATTAGTAAGTAGAAAAACACTAAAATCTGAAAAATGTCAACAAAACCTATCGGGAAATATGGGATCAAATTGGGATCATAGGTCTGCGAGTTTAAAAGTCTCTTTCTCTGATTAAATGCCTTAGCATCTTTTAAAAGCCCATCATGACACACATGAGCACAACTCTGTCCTCTTAAAGATTTCTCTCCACAATCACTATTATGCCGCCAACATTCAGTGTTTTAGGTTACCCACCAGGTAGCCACCAAAACCCTAGAATGCACCTACATAGCACTGTGGTGTGACATCCGTGGGCGCTCACTGTAGTATTGCACTTACATATTTTCCTGATTGTGTGGCCCTAGACTTTATGTGATAGACTGACACAACGTCAGCATAATAAGAAATGATACACTCCTTTTGCAGTCTCTCACAGTTTTCCATCCAGTATTGCCCTGTCCTTAACTCTTCCCGTCATCCCATCAACTCCGAACAATGCTGAAGAAAAGCATCCCCACAGTATGATGCTGCCAACACTATGTCTCACAGTGGCAAGGGTATGTTCAGGGTGACCATGCAATGTTAGGTTTCCCCATCTATGCATCCAGGCCAAACAGTCTCAGCACAGCACCTTCTACCAGATGTTCTCAGATGTTCTTTAAACGGTGGCCTTCTTCCTACCAGTTTTCATAACAGGCCGATCTACGTAGTTCACAACTAATAGTTGTACTGTCCGCACATTCTTCCACCTGAGCTGTGGATCTCTGCAGCTGATCTCTCGTTGATGGTCTCCATGCTTGGCTTGTCAGTTTAGGTGAATGGACATATCTCAGTAGGTCTGCAGGTGGTCCATTTTTAACCTAACCCTGCTTCTACTCCACAACTTTTATGCTGTTTGTTCACTAATGTTCTGCAACAGACCTCTAAAGCCTTCACAGAACAGCTTGATATACTCTGAAAATCAATTACATGCTGGCGGACTTCAGTTACTAATTAGGTGAATTCTGTAGGCAGTTGATTGTACTGGATTTTATTACAGAGGAGTTAGAAACAAATGCTACACGTTTTAGAAAACCATGTATCCTTTTCTTTTCAATTCATTTTGGGACAACAGCAGCACAAATGTAGCATTTGTCTACTTAGTCAAAACTCATTAAACTTGCCCCAGGGGGGCAGTTACATAAGACAGGGAAAACCAACATTACAATCAGATCTTTGAGAAAACCGCAAGTGCAAAGCTGTGGTTGAGAGTGGCATGAGTCCAGTTAGCATAAGCTTATAGTTGCCAACGAATCTTCCTGTAGTTTTCCATTAGCCAAAAGCTGACTCCTCTTCGGATGCCCCCAGCTAAAAACTAGCAGGAGCTCAGGGAGACAAAACAAGCATCTTCCAAGCAAAACTTAACGTTTCTTCAGAAACAGAGAGCAAAGTGAAACACAGGGTGTCTAAAATCTGGAATAAAATCCTGCAAGGTCTCAAAACAATTTTAATTTCACACAGTACTCCAGTGACAAACCTTTGAAAGCATGAAATAACAAAGCAGCTGTGATGTCATGTGTTTTGCTAACCTCACCACGTCCCTCTCTACCTTGTTTCTGCAACAGTCTTTAACCACAGAGAAGGGGCTGGTGCTGTAAGGTGGTTTGATACTTGAAGCAAACATCAGAGGAGACGTGCTGCTACTCACAACACCAAATATCTGGCAAAGTGAGATTGAGGGCTGCAGGGAAATCAGCTTTGCTATAAAAAAACTCCTGATTGACTATTTCGTTGATCTTTATAAGGCCCAAATCTATGGGTTTATTTTAAGAAATGTACAAGTAGGAATTTTGTAAAGCTTTGTGTGAAGTTTCCCATCAATCAAATGAGTTAAACTAATTTAATAGAAACAAAACATTAAAACTAAATAACTGACATTAGCCGAGTCCTTTCACAGTGTCTGTTCTTCATCTCATTTGTTTACACCTTTGCGATTACACTATGCCGATTTAAAACAGACCTTCGAGTGTTACTTTGTCCAGGCTTAGAAACCTTCCTGACTCCCCCAGAAAAAAACCACACGTCCTAGAACTGCTATGGAATGAAAAAACATGAACACACAAATGAAGATGGTCGACATCCTGAGAAAAACTGAGATTAGCAAATCTGCCATGGTGCCATCACATTGCAAATTAAAAACGTGCTTATTATCAATTGGGCAAAGCCTTAATACCATAGACATTAAGGTTATCTAGTTCTGTGATAATACATGACAACCTCCGTGTTTGAGCAGCAAGATCATAAGAACTCAGCAACCCTGTTTTAAAAACATACAAAGGTGATGACAGGAGTCTGTTTTAAGAGATGAAGATACCCGCCAGTAATGCTCCACTAGCAGGAAACAGGAGCCAGACAGACCACTAACTACACCCAGTGTACACTACACAGGGATTCAGGAATGCACACATAATTCATTGACTGAATGTTTCATCTGCAGACTTATATGTCTTTAAATCAGATAGTTTGCTTTCTGGTGGCAGGATTAATAGCAGTTTACTCATGTTATTTAATTACTGATCAAAAAGTTTATTTTCTTTGATGCACTTCACCCATTTTTTGATACCACTTAGCAGAAAACACAAAAAATGATTACACAAGCTTAGAGGATGTGGTTTACACCATTGCAGTAGCATCATGCAAAGGTTATCCAATATGTTTCTTTTGTACAATGTCTAAAAATGAAAACAACATTAAAGAAAAGCACTGGTCTAAATGACAGTTTGGGGTCATGTGGTATGATTTCACCCACCTGCTCAGTAGGGGGGTGGGTTGTTAACTGATAGGCAAATACCCCAAATGTTTTTCATGATGGCTCAGAGTAACACTCAGGACGACAGAAGGCAATGCTCTCACACAGAGGCCTCACTCCTCCAGCAAGAGGAATGACTAAACAACTCACTCCCGCTGCCAGATATACAGTAGGACCCTGAACGTGTGTTTCACTGGGTATGCAGCTTGCGGAGCAATGGCATAAGTTGCAATTAGTGGAACATTCCTTATTAATTAAAAATTACCCAACTCATCAAAAATGTAAATTAGATCGAAATAAATCTTTTTCATAATGTCGCTTTAGCGCTAAGACAACTTCTTTTTTTCTTTTTTAAAGAGCAACGTGCAGATACACAGAGATTGACTCATAGTGAAAGAAATCATTTCTTTCCTCTGTACGATTTGCAGCCACCCGCTGGCAGTGTTTATACAACTGTGTACCATAATGTTCATGTGTGGGTGGAATGTTTGTATGAGTCTGCAAACAAAAATTCAAACCAACGACGAGCAGGTAAAGAAAGAGAAGTGCGTCACCTGTCTGAGATCTAACTCTTTTGTGCATTTGTGTGCATGTATTAATGCGTGGGTGAGTGTAGTTGATGACAAAGAGCTTCAGACTGTTAATAGTGAAGCTTGAGTCTTCACAGGACAGATCCTGGAAAATTTGATTGCTGCCAGTGATTTGGACAATTTCAACTCTGCTTAGAAAGTGGTAGCTCTGGGAAAGCACTGGGATTTGTGTTTTCTTTGGGGCAACTGGCCAAAATAAGGTAGCATGACAGCCGTGATAATGAGAGATAACTTTTAATTTCTTATGCCTTTGAACAATTTCTGAAAGCCCAGAAGGTTATTTGATTGTATTCTACGCTTCTGATAGGGTAGTTTACAATATTTAAATAAAGAACGCACCGATATGAAGATTTGCCCTGATATCGATAACCGATGTTAATGTTGCTGTTATGGCCGATACCCAATACAATACATATTATACATATTTCTGTATTTTTCCACTTTAGACACCATGAAGTAATGACCACACAGCCGAGATTGCTTCTCTGCTTCAGGTAAACACCCCACAATCCGTCACATGACCAAACAAATACCACATGGCCAACCCCATCCCCCTCCAGAAACATGCACAAACAGCAACAACATGGAAATAAACATCGGTTATTAATATCGGTCCAGTTTTATTTATGGGACCAATACCAATATGTTAAAAAATGACTAACATCGAGCGATGCCGATGTTAATGCAGGCATATCGTGCATCCCGAATTTAAATGTTACTTGGGGGCACACCTGTGGATGTATTTTAAGACACCAGCTGTAACACACTGCTTCCTTGGGTCAAAATCTGAAAAAAATTAAACGTAAATTATGTGGGTGACAGCATCGCCTTGCAGGCCCATTTTGCTCCAGGAGGGATTTGTGCACTTCACAAAATAGACAACATTAGTGGCACTATTAAAGTAAAATCTCAAGACATCAGCCAGGAAGTTTAAGTTGGTGCACAAATGGGTCTTCCAAACTGGCAATGATACTAAGCATACAGCCAAATTAATAAAAAGTTCCTTAAAAATAACAAAACATTTTTGAGAGGCCATTACAAAATCTTGATCTCAATCCCATTGAAAACCAGTGAGCAGAGCTGAAAAGGTGCGTGAGAGCAAGGCGGCCCTTTTGTTGAAAATAAAAACAATTAGATCATGGTATCCAAGGTATTCCTACTATTAGAATCTCACTGTTACATGACTAGTTTGCAGAATAAATTACCCAAGACATCCCATCCAAAACAAAAGCAGGCAACTAAAAAAGAATAAAATTTACTCTTACTAGTTTCCCAAAACAGCTGCAAAGACAGACATAATATCTAAACAAACCCAACCATGGTCCAACCCAATTAGAGCTCACCTTTATGTTGGAAAGCATCCTTTAGGTTCAGAAGCACATCAGCAAACCACCTTACATCATTCACCAGCTGCAAAACATACTCAGCATCCACACCTGGGGCCCCCATGAGGCGGGATGGGAGTCCCATGGTACTTAGAGGGTTGGGGTTCTCGGTGCTCCGGCCCATAGTCAAGGTCTTGGTGGATCTGGGCGACAGAGATTCTTGTGGTTGGAAGGCAGGCTGGACATGTTTTGTCCCAGAGCCTCCACCAATACTGCTGGTGCTGCTGCTGCTGCTGCTCTTCCGTAGCATCCCAGCAGCCCGGGCAGCCGCCACCCTTTGCAGGTGGTACAGTTGGCCAGCTAGCCCCTGAACTCACCACACTGCCCTCGTCCCTGGACGGCTGAAAGAGAGAGCACAATGGGTAAAAAAGGAGCTGATGTACATGTACAGTATATGATGATGTACATTTAAAGCTGGCCTGAGGCATAAGTGAACTAGGCCGCTGCTTAGGGGTCCCAGACCAGCAAGGAGCCCCTAAATTTTCAGTACAAATGTACACAACTTCCAATTTGTCGTCATGTGTGTTGAACATGAACAGACGTTTGGACATTTCTAGGGTTGAATTTCAAATTCAGGAATGTCTCATTTCAAATTATACAAATCTATACAAAACCTTTAGAATTTGATAGTTGTTGTTATGTAAACACAGTCATAATTTATTGCTAACAATAAAATCATTTCTACAGCTTGTGTCTAAGCTAGGATCACATTTAATGCATAATTTGAATGTTTGCAAACAAATCCCAACAAGTAATCGAGAGTTGGATGTAATTGTAAAGTAAAAGAAAAGAATGAATACATGACTGTCAACAATTTTAGTCCAATTACAATTTTGGTTATAAAGCTGTGTCTCTACTAGCTTTGCACAACTAGAGATAAACTCGTACTCGTACTCGTCATCTTCCGCTTATCCGGGACCGGGTCGCGGGGCAGCAGACTGAGCAGAGACACCCAGACGTTCCTCTCCCCAGACACCTCCTCCAGCTCCTCCGGGGGGAGCCCAAGGCGTTCCCAGGCCAGCCGAGAGACATAGTCCCTCCAGCGTGTCCTGGGCCGTCCCCTGGGCCTCCTCCAGGTGGGACGTGCCTGGAACACCTCCCGAGGAAGGCGTCCAGGAGGCATCTGGTATAGATCCCCGAGCCACCTCAACTGGCTCCTCTCGATGTGGAGGAGCAGCGGCTCTACTCCTTTCCCCTCCCGGATGGCCGAGCTCCTCACCCTATCTCTAAGGGAGTGCCCGTCCATCCTACGGAGGAAGCTCCGTAGGGTTCTCGTTCTTTCGGTCATGACCCAAAGTTCATGGCCATAGGTGAGGATAGGAACGTAGACCGACCGGTAAATCGAGAGCTTCGCTTTTCGGCTCAGCTCTCTCTTCACCACAACGGACCAGTACAGTGCCCCCATTACTGCGGCAGCCGATCTCCCGCTCCATTCTTCCCTCACTCGTGGACAAAACCCCGAGATACTTGAACTCCTCCACTTGAGGCAGGAACTCTCCTCCAACCTGAAGAGGACAAGCCACCCTTTTCCGGTCGAGTACCATGGCCTCTGATCTTCGTCCCAGCCGCTTCACACTCGGCTGCGAACCGCCCCAGCGCATGCTGTAGGTCTTGGCTAGAGGGGGCCAGCAGGACCACGTCATCTGCAAAAAGAAGAGACGAAATCCACTGGTCCCCAAACCAGACCCCCTCCAGCCCTTGGCTGCGCCTAGAAATCCTGTCCATAAAAGTTATGAACAGGACCGGTGACAAAGGGTAGCCCTGCCGGAGTCCAACATGCACCGATGGCCCCTAATAAAGGGCCCCCGATTCCATACTCCTGGAGCACCCTCCACAAGGCATCACGAGGGACACAGTTGAATGCTTTCTCCAGGTCCACAAAACACATGTGGACCGGTTGGGCAAACTCCCATGAACCCTCGAGTACCCTGTAGAGGGTATAGAGCTGGTCCAGTGTTCCACGGCCGGGACGAAAACCACACTGCTCCTCCTGAAGCCGAGGTTCGACTATCGGCCGGACTCTCCCCTCCAATACCCTGGCATAGGCCTTACCAGGCAGGCTGAGGAGTGTGATCCCCCTGTAGTTGGAACACACCCTCCGGTCACCCTTCTTATGAAGGGGGACCACCCAAGATGTCTAGAGATAGACATCTTGGAGAATGTCTGTGAACAGGAACTTCTGAGTCTTACCATATCCTTTGATCTAAACTATTAAACGGTTTATTGGGCTGTATGTTTAAAGTCATTGTACTATTGGAAGGGGAAACGCCATCCCAGCCCCAAGTCATTTGCAACCTCTAACAGGTTTTCTTCTAAGATTGGGATGTATTTAACTCCATCCATCTTCTCAGCAACTCTAACCACTGTGCCTGTCCCTGCTGACAGGCAGGCAGGTCCACAGTAAGAAACTGTCACCACCATGTTTCACTAAGTGTGTCCAAGTGTGTTCTAGGATAGGCTGCAACAATAAGTCGACCATTGATGACAGCGTCTCTAAAAAACTGTTGCCACAAACAGAACAACTTATATGCAATGCCTGACAGGAAGTTGTGGAGAGATCACTGTTTCCGTTCTCTAGAAGCAAGCTGACTGCAGGCTGTGCAGAGCAGGGCTCTCCTTCAATAGTAGCACCTGTGAATTTAAACTGCAAGCAGAGTGTGCTAACTCTTGACAGATACATTTCATTGAGTTAAACTCATTTGGAATACCATCGCATGGTACATAATTTTAGTTGTCAGTTCTCACTGATAACACACATTGGATGATTAATGTTGAAATGAGCCAAAACAGAACAAATTAATGACTTCAGTCGAGAGTAGCTTTAATTTCAGAATTGGTGAAGCTTGGAAATAGAAAATAAATAACAAAAGGCTCACTCAGTCCGTGTCAAGGATATGTAGTCAGAAGCCAGACACCTCCAGTAGAGGTTGTTATAACTTATAGATAGATACGTGTGTCACTAGGGATGGTCATTATGATGAGTTTTTTGTATTGCCACAAAAATACGGATTTATCGTGATAACAATAAACTTTACATGATGATGCTTAAAATTTTATTAAACTATTATTAAACTGTTACTTCCATTAGAACAGCAAAACCAATAAATATATTTTAAAATGATATTAAATTAAGTTCTTTTTTGTTGTGAAAATAATAAAATGGCACTACTTAATGTCACTGATGTCCTGAAGTAGCCTATTCAATAATGTGTAAGATGTTGACTGCAGTCACAGCCATACAATCCATTGTCAAAAAAGACTGTAGTGGATTTTTAAACACTTTTACCATTTATTGCAATAAATACCAAAAAATAACGTGATAATCTTTTAAATCCATATCACCCACCCATCTTCGCCCACCGCCAGTGTTTTTCCTTTATGTTTCAATAAGTTAGTGTATTCCATTCACAACCTCTTATTGTTATTGTTTATACAGCAATATATATATATATATGTTTATATATATATATATTTGTTTAAGCAAGCCCTAACAATGGAGGTTTATCGTATAAACAATTTAGAACAGTGCTGTGTAGTGCTGGCGGGTCTTAACAGCAAGAACGCTTTCAAATTCAATTCTGCTTCGGGCCGTATAAAACCTTGGACTGGCCCTGTATCTGTAAAAATGTGTTTTTATACTGCAAATGTACAACTTTAGTTTTAAATACATTACACAAATGTGTAGTAAAGCAGCTAATATATCATTTATTTCTATGTAACGGCTACTTTATTAATAAAGTATTAACGTTCTCTCACAACTGTTTTTATACCTTTGATTGTTTTCTCCAGTGTTCTAACAGCTCCTACATTTAGTAAATCCAACCCTTAGAAAATATTTAGCATTAAGCTACCTTAACTGACGTTACATTTATAAACATACGCATTCACCATTTGAAACAAAAAAACAAGATATTACACACTGAAATAACCAGCAACACATACGTTAGCCAAAAATAGCAACCACAACTAGCTTCCAAATAATAAGACGTCAGCTTTTCTATTTTTATACCGATTAAAGTGATGCTGCCCACCCCTGTAAAAGCAGCCCGACCGGGTCAGAAACTGCTTTGCTGGCACAGTCAAACTGCCCTTTTAAAACTCACCTGCTTGGCAGTTTAGAAGCATAGTAGTCACAAAAGTATCAGAATACTGCCTTAAATCGTCTTAAAAGTAATGAAAATCACGGAACATTCCGTTAGGAAAAAATAAATCCTCACAAACGCGAAAACTAACTGTACATCGACAAGTAGGAGACTCTCGGCAACTCTGAAGTCAATCGTAGTTTACTCATTTGGTTGTCACGTGACAGATGAGATGCGTTCTCATTGGTTAGGCTCTCTCAGAGGATACCTATGTGGTGCCTTCACTTGCCTACGAACATTTTTAAACCAAAAGTCGTAAAGAAAACCCTTTGTTTATTTTCACACAGACTGATGATGTATCTGGAAGTAGCGATATCTTTAAGGTTACGTATAATAACGTATATCTGCGAGTCCCATTTACTGGTTAATCTAAGGCACAACAAGGTTTGATGTGGAATTGTACGGAGGAGCTGCGAATGTGACAAGTACGGTGGGGCTTATTATACATTTCAAACCCTGTGTAGTAAATTACGTCAACACAACGGACTAGTTGAAATGCTTTGGTTGATTTTTCCTTCTTCTATTCAGATAATCTACAGTCTGGACAATTTCTGGAATTTATTTTTCCCAGTTCTGGATAAGCAAGGGAGAAATAGAGTATAAAACAATATTTGTAATTACAGACTTAATTCCCTATCCCCCAGTTTAAACGATCGATAAACCCATCTACCAATTTGTTTACCTGTTATTTATTAAATCTTTATTCGATTTATTTATATACAACAAATATCGCCCCAATGCACTTCACAAAAAAAGGCAACTCATGTACATAAATATGAAGTTATTTCAATTCAAGTATACAGACCGATTCGACGTCAACTACATACATATTTGATCCGATCCATCCATCCGTTCGTTCATCCATCTGCCTATCCGTCGTTAGCCCATTATCCATCCATCAATTTGTGCATTATTTAGCTGTCCAGTCTGTCCATCATTCATATGTTTGTCCATTATTTTTCTATCCACCCATCTTTCCTTTTTTTTTTGCAGGCTCCATATCTAAAGCCTTCCACATTTTTATGGTTAAAGTTTGTATTTATGCTATAAAAAAAGGGGGAAATTGGATATTCAAGTATGGAAAAGTAACATGATTATCTGTGGGAACCCTGTAAGATACTCTATGGGTACTCTCTATCATCCAACTTTTTAAGTTAAAAAGTAAGATATCCTTGCTTGGGGGGACACTAAAGATATATTGTCAGAGATAAAAGGTCAATCCTCCTTCCATCAGTTCTAATCAGTTGATCTGAGGGGTGTTTCTCCACATTATTTGTATGTACATGTAAAACCATAGTTGTGGTTAGATATTTAAACTCTGACTACTGTAAAAATAGCTGTCATGAATTCAAATTGGACCTAAATGTGAACCCTTTAATGGGGCTAAAAAGTGGGGAAATTTCAGTCTGGGAAAGTATGAAATGTGCAGGAACCCTGCAAGAAAATTCGTCCATTATTAGGGACACATCCTTCTATATCAAAAAAAGCAAAAAGCAAAAAAAAGATAAACAAAATCCATCCCAGAAAATATTGTCCCACATACAAATTAAGAACCAGCACTACGGACACCCCTACTGCCATCTAGTGTACATGTGCACCCATATATCATAGTTTTACTGAAGTGTTAACAGAAATGTATGTAGTACTGCGCTTATACAGATTTTTACATCAAACTGTTTTAACCACTGTAAAACAAATGCAAAAAAAAAAAGCCCAAAAAAACTACACCGGTTTATTCAGGATTTATCTTTACTTTCATATACAAAAAAGATGAATGTATTCTCATCTATAGTTCTAAGCATTTTAATGCACAGATAGTTTCCTTTCATACTGATTTAAAGAAACCAACCAACAACCACACACATGCGCACACACATATACAGTTCACATAAACAGGGAAGGTCACATGGTTCCAACATTCGTTCACACTTTAAGAAAAAAAAACAATATGCTGACTGCAAATGAAAAAAAAAAAAAGATTTTCCTTTCACAGGATCCACACATGAAATGGAAGAGATCCTTTACATTTAGCAAGTAAATATTTACACAATACTTGACTTTTTTAATTTATTTTTTGTTGAAGATGAGACTGACGCCGTATTAGTGTTACTAAAGATACTGCATGAGGTAACATGGTTTTTTTCGGTTCAGAAGAGCTGGGTGTAAGACAGCATTTGGAGGTAACAACCGGTCATAGCAGATTTTACCACATGACATGTTTGCCTGGCACGATTCGAAAAAAAGCACCTGGGCCTCGTTCAGGTTGTGCACTAAAGCCTAACCCCCTGCGTTTTTTTCGCCCTTCCTACTCTCCCCACGCCCTATCAACAGAGGCCATCAGAGGCTGATCCAGGTGTGAGGAGTTGTTCTGCAGAAGATAACTGTTAAGTCACAGCTGAGTGTAATGACTATTGCTGTATAGTAAATATTGCTGGACTCTTGGACCATGCACATGGGCGCTGTGTCAGCGTGAATCCCGGCGGTGCTGCATCAGTCAGTCATGTGGCTACAAACACAATGATGGTTTCCCCAAAAAAAAAAAAAACTCGAAAACATTGTTCAGCGTCGACTTGATTGTTTTCCCCAGGAGTCCTTTTTATCAAAACTGCACATCAGCGAGAGCTACAGACCACTGTTAAAAAAAAAAAATCACTATCTTTCCACACCACTAATCAAAGCACAACAGTTGAGCCTGTGTGTTGTCCAACATGGCTAAACTATCACTATTAACAGGTCAGAACATCACATCAGCAGGTTAATATTGAGGCAATACTGTTCAAACAAGTGGCCAATCACAGAAGCCGCCACACCAAACCATAAAAATATTTGTTCGTTTTTTCTTTTCCTTGATGATTTACACACTAACTGTATTTTTAAATGCCAGTGCCACCCTCACAAATTCTAAATAAGATGAGTCAATATCAAACCACTGAGATTAGTAACACTTCTTTTAGTATAAGCAAAAACCACAGGGCTGGATTAACTTAAATTGATTGGTTGGTATGTTGTCAATAAATCCCTTTCAGTAAATGACACAAGAACTGCAAATGCCCTGATTCTTTACAGGTGCATCTTTAAAAATTAGAATATAATAATTAAAAGGTTTATGTATTTCATTAATTAAATTCAGAAAGTGAAATTATATAGATTCATTACACCAGCGATATAATTTAGTTGTTCATTTCCGTTAAATTTGATCATGGCTTACAGCTAATGAAAATGTAGTTTCTTAGAAACTTAAAATATAACACAAAACCAATAAAAAAGGATTTTTAATACAGAAATGGCCAATAAAACCCCTTTTTTTTTCCTTTCACTTAACTTTCCCTTAAAATCCTGGTATACAGCATTGCTTGCGAAGATGGACAATGTCGATTTCTCAGAAAATAATTTTTATATAAGACAGTAAAAAGGCTTTTTTTTAAATATAGAAATGTTATGGCCGGCACGATAAGGGGGACGACTGCCGACTTGGCAGATGTTCAGCAGACTGTCACTGACCCTCCTCCACAAGGAGGGCAAGCCACACGAGGGCACTGCAAAAGTGGCTAGCTGTTCAGAGTGCTGCATCAAAACATAATAATGGAAGGTTGAGTGGAAGGAAAATGTATAGCAGAAAATGATGCAACGCGCATAACCTCAGCCACTGTTCAAATTATCCCACAGAAAATCTATTGGGTTTTACTGATGCAATAACTCATGCATAAGGAACCCTGACCAAGTACTGAGTGAAAATAATGTACAGTACGTTGACTGCCTGTACAGTGTATATCATATTTTAATGGTCTTATGTAATATTCTAAATTTCTTGAAAAACTGAATTTAAAGTTTTCATTGGATGTAAGGAACAATCAACAATACTAAGAAAAAGAGATTTAAAAAAATATTTCCTTGGGTGTGTTTGATAATCTATATTAGCTTCACTTTTTGAATTTAAATGAAATATCAACGATACTCAGACTTTATCAAGATGCCCCCATATATATATGTAAAACCAAAAAATATTTAAGTATTAGGCGTCTGTGTATACAAGCATATTTACAGGAATCTGCGTCTCTTCTTTTTACATTTGTAGGGCATATACATGGTGAAAAGTGGTCAGGTTCTATCAAAAATGGAAAAATAAAATCCAAAAGACAGAGGCCACCCAACCTGTAATAAATCCTCTCAACTACTAAAACACAATAAAATACATTAACACAACTTGATATACATGTAGAAAAAGCCTGAGGTACTTGTCAGAATATCTGAGGTCAGTCTGGAAGAGTAAGCAGCTGAAGGCTTACCCAGTCAAAAAGAAAAACACAAAACAAAACAAAAAAACCCACAAAAACAGGATATTAGCCTCACATAATATCATGGATAGTTAGTGTTACATTAACAAACAATACATGTAGATCTACAAATCCTTGAGTATCCTGGAATAGTCACAGCAGCATAACGGACATTCAATGTATGGTATTCATATTATGGTACAACTATGGCATTGCATTTGAGACAAAGGCAACCAATTTGAGCTCTCCTTGCATGACATACAGTGACTGAGGTATCTGTGGACCCGTGTCCGACTGAGTCTAGTAACCAAACACCAATGACCTAAAAAATTAAATTAAAAAAATCCATGACAACCACAAGGATAAACCCTCAATTACCTGTTCGTCGTTCTTACTTTAAAAACGCACACACTGCTTCAAATCGTTCAGATTCTCACACTCACACACAATGCATACGGGTAACATTAAGAATGAGTAACATTGCAACTCCAGACAGCTTCCATCAATGCCCCTGGCACTGGCAAAGGAGTAACTCTGAATTTTAATAATTAAAAAAGAAACATAATAATCCAGGAATATGTCCATGTTAGCTAGCTGGATAGCTTGGCTCTCAACTTATAGAAATGTTCCAAAGAAGCCTGCTGGATACCTGAGAGGTAGTTCCAAGGACAAGACATCTGTCCGAAATCTTCAGAAAGTCCACAACGTCCAATATGACTGCTCAGTTCGGATTTTGCTCCCTCCTTTTATAAGAAAAAAAAAAAACTGTGCTCCGTTCTTTTTTTCTCTCCATCTCATTCTGAGGAATTCACAGGTCGGAGAGAAGGGAGCGCTCTCTAGATTTATAAATCGAGAAGCTTCGACCCCTGAGGAAGATGAATATATTTTTGTTTAACAGTCTGAAATGTTTCCTCCGAGGTGTGCAGCGTGTCATCTGAGGTTTAGAGCGAAGGTTTTTCCAGAATTTGGCCGCAGACGGGAACTACAACAAAGACAGCAACTCATGAGATGGGGTTAAAAAAAAAAAAAGACTGAATAGTGAAAGGAAAACATGAGGTAATGAAGACAATGAAGGTTTGACACACAGGTGGTATCGGATGTGCCCATCGCATAGCTTATTACTACCTTAACTACAGCAGATGGATGTGTTAGTAAAACACAAAGGAACATCAAACAGAAACACAATACCAGTATTGAGATAAAATAGCAGCTGCATATAAGTTGCTAGGGTGACAAGGAGGGGACGTGGGGTTGAGTTGTTAAACATTAACGAAGATCCGCTGAGTTTGGGTTTGAAAAATGCGAAATAAAGTCAGGAGCTCAGGTGAGGAGAGGAGTCACCCGTTCAGGTACTGGACTCTTTGGGAGGTAGGTCCTCGTTGATGAGAGACGTCACAATGGAGGCGGGGCTGTCTGAGGTAGTGCTGCCTATCGTCCTGGCGATCTGGCTGATGCGCTCCTCCACGCAGCCGGCTGACAGTCGTGCCTCGGCATCGTGGTCCCAGCATTCCTCGATGGTCTCGCACATCTGACTCAAGCCCTGGAATCAAAGACAAGAGATGTAAAACTAAAAATCTTTGTTTTGTAATTTCATATTATCTTATGAGACAAGAGGGGGTTATAAATACTTTTGGAAAAATAAATAAAACTATAGGTCATTTAGTTTAGCCCTGGTTGGAGGCTACAAAGCAGATGATAACTTAGAGGCAAACACTTAGCCAGTTGCAGTATTTTTACAGTGCTTAGAAATTATTCAAGTACTGAGTACTTAATTTCTTGTAATTCTGATGATCATGGCTCACAGATAATAACAACCCAGAAATCAGTGTCTCAAGAAATGTAAATATTACACGAGATAAAAAAAAAAACATATATATATATTTTTTATTTTTTTATTTTAGGTTTCTGAAAAGTTCCTTTCTATTGACTCAGTACTTGGTTGGTCCACCTTCTGCGTGAATTACTGTATCAATGTGGCGTAGCATGAAGGCAATTAGCCTGTGGTTCTGCAGAGGTGTAGTCGAAGCCCAGGTTCCTTTGATAGCAGCCTTTGGGTCATCTGCATTGTTGGTCTGGTGTCTCTCATCTTCCTCGACAATACCTCATAAACTCTCTATTGGGTTCAGCTCAGACCAGTTTGCTGGTCAAATGCACTAACACCATGGTCAGTAAACCAGCTTTTGGTGCCTTTGGCAGTGTGGCCAGGTGCCAAGTCTGTCTGGAAATGAAATCAGCATCTCCATAAAGCTTGTCAGCAGAAGGAAGCATGAAAATAAATATGTCCTGGTAGATGGCGGCAATGAATTTTGCTTGACAATCCTCTCGAGGCTAGAATTATCCCAGTTGCTGGTGCACCGTTTTGTACCACACTTTTTCCTTCCACTCAACCTTCTATGAATATGCTTGGATACATCACTCTGTGAGCAACCAGCTTCTTTAGCAATGACGTTTTGTGGCTAACCCTCCTTGTGAAGTGACAGTGACTGTCTTCTGGACATAGGTCCAGTCAGCAGTCTTCCTCATGATTGTGTAGCCCACTGACCCAGACTGGGAGACCACTTAGAGGCCTAAGGAACCTTTGCAGGTGTTTTGAGTTAAGTCGCTGATTAGGGTGTGAGACCATGAGTTTAACTTTCTGAAATGAGTGTCAAAAAATACTCAACCTTTCTACGACATTTTAATTTTTTTTATATGTATCTGAATGCTGTCAGGCAGCCTGAAACCATTTTTTTTAGCAAAACCCACCAACACCACTCATACCTCATTAGTCCAGGGGTCATAATAGCGTTCACTTACCTCACCAAAATATTGCTTCTCTCAGACAAGCTATTAGCTTCAGCCCCCAGTACCAGCTGATCCGGGTTTACACTAAATCAAACGTTGTCTACTGCTTGTTAAATTATTGAATTCTTATAACCTTGTAAAAAACCCTTACTTATGAAAAACCAAACTATGCCTTAAAAAAAACATGCTATAGTCAGTAGCAGCTAACAGTTATCCATCAATAAATCTCAAACTGTTTTAAAGAATCCATTTTCATGTTCTGCAGCTTACCCAAAATGAAGAAGCAATAGTGTGACATTATAGTATTGGGAAATGTTTATTTCATTTATTGGTGGCTTAGTATTAAATTCTCAACAGACAAAGTATAAACAACAAAAACGTAACGACTTCTGAGAAGTGTGAAACTTAACTATATTTACTGTAAATACGGATGCCGTGCATCCTGGTACAGGAGTGGGAATTGCAGCGGGCATTCTCCCATGATTACTCACCGAATGTTTGAGCCAGCAGTCCTTGATGACTGGACGCATCTTCTTGTGCACAACCACATCCTGCAGATCCTCCAGGGAAGGATGTTGACCTATTTCATCCTCAAACGGCAGCATGTATTCGCCAACTGTACCTGAGGAGAAACAATAGGCCAGCAGAGTGGAAACTTTAGAAATAATCATGTGAACAGAAAAGTCTTTCAAATTCAAATATTCCAAGTAAGACTGAAATAAATATGTCTAAGGTTGAATCTTTGACCCTGATTGGACAGCTCCACAGACTAAATAAAAACAAATCCCTTGTTTACTAAGACCGCCAGAAGCAAAGTGACCTTTCACCCGTAGGTAAAGTAACGATCCTGCACTGTTTGACTTACTGTCTGTTTCTGAGCAGCGGGACACCAGCTCCCACAGCACCAAGCCCATTGAATACATGTCAATCCTCAGGAAGGAGTCTCGCTGAAAGTTAATGGCTCCCTCCAGCACTTCTGGAGCCATGTAACGTCTCGTACCGACCTTAAATTAAGAATGTAATTAAACAGCCTTCCAATCCATGAAGACAGGCATTTCAAAAGCATTAAAACAGCCAATTAAAACAGAGAATGAGAGCCCTTTCTCAGGAATGTTCTAAAAAAATTATACTCCAGCATTTGGAGTCAAACTCTTGTATGTTCCTTTTCTGCATTAATTTGTGAAATCTACATATTCCCATAAAAACTGAATTATATTCACCAAATGTACAAAAAAAGAGCAAGACCAGGTAAACAAGTACTTACAGTGCCTTGCAAAAGAATTCACACCCCTTAGACATGTTCACATTTTGCCATGCAGTAACCACAATCTGATGAATCTGATGAGGCTCAATAGTCAAATTGGTCAAAAGTACCTTTTGAAAATAACATTTAAGGAGATATTAAACATACTTTTTACTAAACCCACATTTCTGTATTCAAATGTTTTTTATTGGTCTGGTGTAATATTGTAATCTAAGAAATTAAATGCCATGTTTTCATTAGCTGTAAGAAGAAAACCATCATGATTAAAAGAAAAAAAGCTTAAAAACATCAGTTTATGTGTAATTAATCCATATGTTTTTCATATGCAATTGCTTTCACCTACCTTTACACTAATTTCCCAAAATAAAGTAGATTATACATAAAATATTGTGTTCAGGAGTCCTATATGTAGTGAATAGAGTCCACTTGTGTGTCACATCCACACCTCATGTGGGACAATCTGTTGACATGACAAGACAACTAATAGTCTTGTACTCTCCAAATCTGACCTTTATGGAACAGGGACAACATGAAGCCTGTTGAACGAAAGCCATAGAAGGTCCTACTTAAATTTTGCCACAGGCCATATAGGGAACACAGCAAACATGAGGAAAAATGTGCTCTAGTCGATAAGACGAAAATACATTGACGAAAGACTTAAAGCTGTAATTACAGCAAAATGTTTTACAAATGCATGCCACACTTTCCAGATTTTTAGTAGTAGCATTGGTTGAAAGCAATGCAGCATTTTGCAGTCGTCTATCACAGGAGATTGCAATAAAACACATTGAACTTTGTGGTTCCAGGGGTTTGAATCCTATTGCAAGGCACTACATATCAGAGTCATTATATTACTGTAAAGCCAACATAAAATTCTTCCTACCTGGCCATGAGTATCTCCAGGAGGCTTTCCTGGTTCGAATCGCACAGCAAGCCCAAAGTCCCCGATGACTGCAGTTAAATCATCTCGCAGTAGCACATTCTTACTCTTGAAGTCCCTGGAGGATTTATTTCATAGCGGTCATTAAAATGCCCTTTTTAATGGAGGTGTTTGGTCACAGCAGTCACATAATTTAATGCAGATGCTTTCAGAGAGAAACAAATCATTCAAACACGACCTGGTAAGGGGAATGTCTGATCTGAAATAAATCAAACAGGAACCATCAGAGATTTAGTGGGGATGCATCCCGAAATATGTCAAACAGAGCAGAGCATTGATTTATGTAAAACAAATCAGCGCAAAATGTTGCGCCTAAGGGAGAAGGTTAGAGAATTGTAACTATTGTATTTGAAAGAAATTAGGAATACATTTTTCTTAAAGACAGACAAAACAAGATTGTGTCTGCAGCTTTTCATAACGAAACAAATGATGCATCAAACACACTTTCAATTATTGGACATATGCTCTGGCTAATCCTGACAACTTTCCTTTTGCAGCTGGGTAGTGGTACACCAACAAGTGAGTGTAATCTTGATTTGTTCATAAGCATGTTCATCTATTTGGCTAGGGATAAACATGTGCTCTAGTAATATATTCAACAGACAGAATAATGGGCCAAAAGCACATCCCGTTTCAAAGCTGCTAACCTGGCATTCCAACAGTTTATAGTTGTTTTAAGATGGCAGAGAAAGAATTCTTTAGCTGAATAGAGCACACAGTAATCCAGCATTGCCCCTCCCCTTATCTTTGCTGTGCACTGCTGGTCAGATGCCTGAAAGACTCCGACACTTGCCTCATTCTTACAATGGTGTGAAAACTGAAGCAGCTCCACCCATCACTCTAACTTAGGCTGCATTCCATTTGTACTCGGAAGTCGGAATTTCTGACCCCCAAGCGGGAAATTTCAATGTTGGGTCAACACGACCGCACCCGACTTCCGCATTCAAGATGGTTGCTACTCGCATCAATAGTAGTAAAACGTTCATACTGTGACTGTTATTAGCAGTTCTTTATTATTTATGCAACATTTCAGTCGTCCACGTACTACATTTCAGTGTTTATAAGACGAGATGTTTCTACACCGTTTATATGCACGAAATACCACGTAGAACAGTGTTTACAGTTGCTAGCAATACGAACGAAAACAAGCAGGAAACCAGAACACTACAACTCGGTGATGACGAATTTTTTCTTTAGGGGGGTTGCTAAAGAGAAATGATTTTTTTCCAGGTAGTAGTAACACATTCATATATGTACATCTATATAGCTGAATATCGAATACCAGATGGTATGTTTTTCACAATATACTTTATGCAATTTGCATTTTGTATGGTTTCATGTAATGTACATTTATGTAATGTTCTAGGTAATGTAGGCATTTCCTTTATAAATGGCTAATAATGACAATAACTATCAATATGTGTCAATGTTAGGCTGAAATCATGAAAGTGGTTGGCAAAAATAGCACAGCTAGCGTAAAAGTAAAATTAAAGGTTCAAAAGTGAGTGCAAATAACCCAATGTGATGGTTCCAGCCATTGGAAGGCTTCTTTCCAAAAAAAAAAAAAAAAAATTAAAAATCAGCGTATCGGCCTAATTTCAGCATAACGGTGACAACAATGCGCTGGCGAGAACCCTGGACTTCCAAGGTTAATAGAACGCAGCGTTAGATAATGCAGTTTTATGTCTTAGCTACACTGTTGTAGTTTTTGTTTTTTAAATATGGATATTTTTTACTGCACCTACCCCATCTGTGGAACAGTCTAGACACTTTAGTACACATTTTGTGCCAACAGGTGTGTATGACACCGACAATAAACACAAAAGTAAGAAACAGAACATTGTGAGCATAGCTAACGCATAGCTAGGCTAAAGATTCTCCCAAATGCAGTTATATTTTTCATTTCCTCTGGCATTGTTTGTGGTTTCCTCTCAGTCCTGAACTTACCCAGCTTAGTGAGACAGATGTTAAAACCAAAAAAAAATAAAATTAACTTCTGTTTTCAGTACATTAACATCCAGGCCAAGAGCAAATTCAACTTAGCAGATCATTACATTTCTACCTTATACTTTGTATCAAAATTATTATAGCTTTAATAATACTGTAATTTTATTTTAGCAGCAGTCTCAAAAACTGTTGCTTTTTTGTTTTTAAATAAAATATCATGTTCTACATTTCTGTTTCAATTGTTAGAGTAAACACAGTGATGCTTTAACGTCGTGGTGTTCTGTGGACTGACATTTTTTGCTGCTTAACTTCAGATCAGTAAACAATCTAGACCTTAACGTAATCCTAACCTAGATTAAACAGTATTCCTCCAGGTAGCTAGAAAGAGGCCAAGAGGTACACACCACATGCACTGCACTACTGAGTACAAAGCATAATGTGGTTGAATTGAGAATTGTATGTAATCTAAAATGATAGAAAAGGGTGGGTAGACTCTGTTTAATTACATGCAACATGTCCTCTAAAACCTAACCTTACACTGTGCGCAAACAGCCCTTGGGAAAAATACAAAAAGCTAAATCTAAACAGGCCAGGTGCTCCATTTCCAAGTAAGAAACGCAGATTGGTTATCAAAATCTTAAACTACAGGGCATGAAAACCTAGCATCTGCAGAAAATCTCTATTTATTTATTTCTAGGAAAGATTTTTCCTTTCCTTACCTATGTGCAATAGTAGGTTTAGGCCCCTCCCCCTTGTAGCTGGGAATGTCTTCATGGAGGTAGGCCAAGCCACGGGCCATGGTCTCTGCTATGTGACATAGCTCAATCCAGGTCACAGTGTTGCCCTTCAGGTGGTCCGTCAATGAGCCCTGCTCACACACAAAATAGACATAAGGTTAAAGGCCAACACTTACATAAGGATTTTTAATCTGCTTCTAACAGACTGCTGCTGCAAAGCTGGCAAAGGCGGAGCCTCAAAACAGAACTGTGAAATGAAGCGAGAGCAAGCAAATATACAAGGTGTATCGACAAGAATCAGAATAACATCTGAAAGTTAATTCATTTCAGTAACTCAAATTCAAAAACTGAAAGTCGTATAAAGATTTGTTACACAGAGTGATGTATACCAAGCATTTATTTCTGTTAATTTGGCTAATTATGGATTATAGCTAATGAAAACCCAAAATTATGTTTCTCTAGTAATTAGAATATTGCGCCAAACCAAAAAGTTGTGGATTTTTAATACAGAAATGTCCGCCTACTGAAAATGATGCCCACTGTACTGTAACAGAATATGCAGTAAATACCTGGTTGGGGCTCCTTTAGCATAAATGCAGTGTTTCATGGAGGCGATTAGTCTGTGGATCTGCTGAGGTGTTAAGGAAGTCCAGGTTACGTGAACAGCTTGTTTGCATTACTGAGCCTGGTGTCTCATCTTATTCTCGACGACACTCCATAAATTCTCTATGGGGTGTAGGTCAGGCAAGGTAAGCATAAGGTGCTCTACATTATTGCTCTGGTAGATGGCTTTCCTTCCATCTCAGCTTCCCATTTAATATGCTTGGCTACAGCAGCCTGAACAACCAGCTTACCCTCCTTGTTGAGTGTTGATGACTTTCTTCTAGTCTTTCATTAGCCATAAACATCATTATAAATAAATGCTTGGCATATATTCTGTGTGTAAAGAATCTGTAAACATCATGAGCTTTACTTTTTGAATTAAATTACTAAAATATAATACAATTGATGGTATTCTAAACTTTTGATATTCTAATCATTGGCATGCACCTGCAGTCCATTTGCCAGGTACATAAAAGGCAAAATTAGAATACAATTAGAGATGGACATCAACCAAAAAGGGTGAGAAATGTAATTATTTCAAGCAGATAATGTTATATAAATAAATGGACATTAGAGTCAGGTAAATATTCCCAATAATTCAAGGTGTTCTTGAAACCTACAAGTTTACCTTTTCAGAAGCTTTCTATGAAAACAAAATTAAATTCAAGAACCTGACCACAAATAAAACCTAAATATTTATCAGAAAAACTGGCAAGAAATATTCCATAAATCAGAAGGCAATCGTATTTTTTCTTAAACAGACCAAATCCACAGCTTGAATTGAAATCTTAACCCAAACAGTTTGGATGCTTATTTTTTTATAAAATAAGAAATAAAACCACCCAGCAACTCTTCATTTGTGACAGTATGTACAAGTCTGCTTATATTAGACGTGTTCTCACCCGCTCATGAAACTCTGTAATAAGCCACAGTTCCGACTCCAGGTTGGTTCCGTGCTTCTCTGCGCCAATGTAACGCAAGATGTTTTCGTGTCTCATCCCCGGAGTCAAGAAGATGTCCCGCTCATTCTGCCACGACTGTTTATCCTGCAAAAACAAAACATGTATGTTCAGAGATTTCTTTTGTCAAATAATTAAAATAAATCCCTCTGTCACCGTGGGTTTCATTTTCAATACAGCAGGGATGGAAAATCAAAATTCTTAAGGAAATTTCACCATTTTTGGTATTCAAATTCACCTGGACAGGGAAGATTTTTACAGCGACATACTCGCTCATTAACTGAGCTTTCCAAACGCAACCAAAGCGCCCCCTAGCTTTGATTTCCAGCAGCTGCAGCGGTTTCAGACCCACCAAAGGGGATGGAGGAACTGGTCCAGGATCCTGATAACATGGACAAATACGTTTACAGTCAATTAAATCCATACAAGCCATACAGCAAGTTACACAATATTTGTATATCTTCCACCATCTCTGTATATATCACTGTTGCTAAAAACTCAGACTAAATAGTGGCTCATCTCACCTCGCTTAGATCTACGTGGCCGTAAGGCGGCTTGCGGTGGCGGTACATCCACAGAGCCAGAACAAGGGCCAAGGACAGCACACACAGTGGCAGCAGAGAGTACACTAGCACATTCAGCATTGATGGCACACGGGGTGGAGGCCGAATTTTCACTGTAAAGGACAAACAGAGCAATTTCAGTGTGTCGGCTACATGACCTGTAGATTCGAAGCAGCTTTGCAAGTCTCTCTTAAAGAAAGCAAGAACTGCCTTAAAAAAGAGAAAAGATGATTTTATTGATACAATCCGACCTTTAAAATCAACTGATTTTGAAGAAACCGTTAATAATGCCAAATTATAAACAAGTCCCATTAAAACAGAGTAAACATGCGAGAATAAGCTTAGAACCTCAGCAAAATGTCCCGCCTGAAAAGGTAAGCAGAGTCAAGACGCGAACTGGTTAAAAAATGAATCTGCATGTGTTCAGCCGCGTAGGCGGTCAGTGGAAACTCCTGTTGTGACTTCAGCATTGAAAATATAACGCGATTTAAATGGAGCACAATTACAATACTAACGTAGACACATTAGAACTTAAATACGTTTTACTGCACTGTAAAACGTATTTAAGGACTAGAAGTAAAGAAATACAAAGGCCAAATTATTGTGTGGAAAAGAGCATAATATCACAATAAAGAATTTTACCAACACAAAAACTCAATGCTATACATTAGTATTGTAATGTTTTAACAGTATCATTATGAAATATTTTCTGAAAAAAACGGTCATAAAATGTTGGTATGCCAAATCTATTATCTAGTTTTCATCATTAGTTTGGGTAACAATGTCAACAAATGACATCTAGGATAAAAGCTGTCAAAACAACAGATGTAATTTATGTTCCAGATCAACTTTAACCATAAAAAAAATAGAAAACCATCATCAAAATATGACATCTTTGGCAAAGGAACTGAATATCGTCAGTTCATGCTAATAAAGGGCTATGGCCCAAGAATTATGTTGTGGTTTAATCAAAAAGGGAAACGCATTCACTGTGCACAGGTTGCATTTAGCACCACTCACCTCGGCTCCTGCTGCCAATCAAGTCAGGAAGGTGAGTAAATCGCTCGTTGCAGTAGTTACCCTCGCAGCAGCAGAAGAACACCTGAGGGTTTTCCTCCATAGAGACGCACTCTTGCCTAAAACACGACAGAAGACCAAAATAAATACGTTTTAACGTTTTGTAATTATTGTAATAATAATAATCTCAAACGTGCCTTTGCTATACAATATCATCTGTGCTTTGACCCACTGAAAACACAATCTAGATTTCTGGTGCCACAAACTGCAATTTTTGAGATGCCTTTGATAAACACACCATTTAGGGCTCTAACAAAATTTATTAGCACAGAACATCACAATATATCTTGTCAACGTGGATTCTGTCTGGGAAAGTACTATTCAGTTGCTGTCAGTATGTCAGCAACCAATTACAATGAGCCCAGGTGTGAAGGACATGAAGCTTGACATGCTGTATTTATGTTCAACACTCTTGTTTTGAAGACTTTGCCTGTTGTGTTGTCAAAGTCAACGATTCAAGACTTCTCATTTGGCTGGCTGATAAAACTCCAAAGGCAATGAAGAAAGCCTCGATCACTTTTAAATTATTTTTGTGACAGCAATTTGGGTACCTGGGAACAAAGTTACAGAAAAGATGGCAAATAACTGGCAAACACCACCAGAATAACCCGACCGGCTAACAGATGGCCACTAATGACGTTAATTAACTAAAATGCTTTTCCAGTTTTATAATGAGTGTAGATTGCAATTGCAAGGTTGAGATAAATGATTTACCAGGCCTAAAAGCTGCAATAGCCTGGACTGAACTATTATACAATGATTACAGATTCTTTAGAACAACAATTGTGATTTATGAAACATAAGGCAAATTAAATTTTCCCAAAAACATTGCTACGAATCACATCTCATCTAGTTTTTGTTGTTGTTTTGGTTACACAAATAGAATTAACGACTTCCAGCATAAATATGGACAAGCTAACTGCCATGTAAAGCTACTAAGCATCAACACGCTTGTTCAAGCACATTTATCTTAGTTTCAGCAGAAAAGTACTGCTTTACAGGTTTTGGCCTTGGACCTCTACCAGGGATGCCATTTTTGCTCAGCCTTTTTCTTATTATTTAAAATCAAGGGTTTGAGGATTCCTCTTACAAGGTGAAACCAAAGCTTTGAATACAACAGTAAATCATACGGGCAAGAAATCTTCTGCTGTCACAGCTCGTGACACCAGAGATGGTCTCAAAGTGACTGCAGTTTTCCCTGAATTTAGGGAGGATACAGGAATAAAGCACTGCCTCTCGAGCACTTGTTGCTGGGCAATGCTGATCTTTTTCCATACTTACAAGAAAGATTCATTCGGTTGTTTGGAAATATGGCGTGGAAGCTAAAGAAGGGCCAACCATTACTTTTAGGGAAACACTGTTTTAAACTACAGTCAAGCTATGAGTGGAATGCCTGGTTAGCAGCCTATTGCATCACAATGAAAATAATGAATTATATGGTAACATGTAATTACCAGTATACCCTCTTCTAAGCAATAGGAGTAACTGCTGCTTTCTTAAAAGAAAAAAAATTAGTATGTTCACATATTCTATGTTTTCTACTAGTCCTATAACTGAACAATAATGATTCAAATAGTCTAAGAGCTTTTAAAACCAAGCTGACAACAGAAAGAAATCTCATGTTTTGGGGCAGTAAATCTTTATTAACATAAAACAAGTAAAACTAAATTTGAAATATGCCAGAAATAGAATTGTCCCCATCAACCTAAGAAAGCATCAAAACTAAAAGACAGATTTGCCAACTCTCACATTTGAAAGGCTATAGCCAGCTGAATACAAATCCTTATTTGTCATCATCAAAATGTTGACGTTTGTTCTTATTATTTCAACATGAGGGTTAGAATAACTTAACTCTGTTATAGACCAAATGTGGATTCTGATGTTGCCAGTTCTGCAGCCCCCACTGCTCATCTCTCTGGCTAAAACTCAGATACCCCAGAATAAAAACGGAAACGTGTTGACCTGACCTGTCATAGCAGTTGAAGTCATCCAGCCAGCAGCCTTTCTTCACCAGCTTGATGGTCCCTGAGGAGTTGAGCCAGGAGGCGTAGCAGTGCAGCCGCTTGTCCTTTTCTCCCTCGCAGCGCTCAAAACCACTCTGGTTGGTTCTCTCTGTTCGCCAGTTGTCGTTGTAGTACAGACATTCGCGGGTCTCCACCTCTCCAAGGCTGTACCCTAATGTGGACAGAAGGCCACGGTAAGCATGCATTGCAATGAGCTAAAACTCAGCAGGGGAAGCTCAGACAAATGGCACAGGATTCACTCTGTGCTACAAACGAAACATCTTGGAGCAGAGACTATCATCTCTCTGGCATTTAGCCAGTTTTGGGAGCTCTCTGTGGTAAAAAATGAAAAAAGGAGTTCCTCTGGGCTAAGAAATTATTGCTGAATACTGGCTCAGCATAATCCCATTGACAAAATGATCCATTCAGAGAAGAAAAAAGCAAATGCTTAGAGAAATTATCAAACTTAATTAACTATAAAACAATGATCTGCCTGCTGTTGTATAGAAACCTGGCATTGAGTCCAATACTACTACTACAGTGTTTTCCAAAAGTATTCATGCTGTGTCAACTTTGTTATGTTTAGTCATGTTACTACCATACACTTCAAGGTGTTTTATAGGGATTTTATGAGACAGGCCACACCAAGTAGTGCATTTTTGTGATGAGTACGGAAAAGGATACAACACAAATGTGTGGCATACTTTTGTGCTCTGAGCCCGAGTAAATACTTTGTAGAACCAACCTATTGCTGCTATTACAGCTGCAAGTATGTTGGTGTATGCATCTACCAGCTATGCACATCTAGAGAGTGAGGTTACCTTTGAGTCTCATCAGACCACTGCACCTTCTTCACGGACCTTTCTTACCAGTCCGCCATAAAAAAAATGACTTGTGGAGTGCACACCTAGTAGCTGTGATGTGGACCAATTCTCCCACCTGAGCTGCGGATCTCTCCTACTCCTCTAGAGTTACCATGGGCCTCTTGGCTGCTTCTCTAATTAACATATTTTCCTAGCCTGTCAGTTTCAGTGAATGGCCATGGATAGGATTGGTGTTATATTATTACTACTACACTTTTTACACCACTTCTGGATGATGGATATATGTAGCTCTATGACATTATCAAAGTAGGACTACGAATATATCAGGAAAATATGAGGTGACGATATCAATTAACCCAAATTTGGACAATTTTCTTTCTTACCATCATAAATTGCCAACATCCGTTTCCCTGAGCTTTAGAATCTCAACCACTAAATTACCCATCCAATACGGGCATTAAAGGCACAGAAGATTAAAATTTGATATACTGTGTTGCTCTAGTTCATAGATTGGGATATTTTCTTTATGACACAATCCTGCTGTAACCTTTGCCACAGCTTTCTCCCTGACCTGGCTGCTGTGCTCCTTTGTTCAAAAACGTTCTAACAAACCCGAGGCCTTCACTTATACCAAGGTGGGCTTCGAAATGGCAGTTTGTTGTATCAGATTTTATTTAGGGGTGTCAGAGCAAAGGAGCTGAAAACAGAATGCATGCCATACCCCTTCCCAGTTATGCACTACTTTGTGTTGGTCTATCACATGAAATCCCAATAAAATACATAGAGCTTTGTGGTTGTAACAAGAAAACATGTGAAACAGCACCGTAAAGAAAATCATCGATATGTTTGCAAGGACAGATAATGTGCTCTTCCTTAAATGGCCCGTTTCTAAAAGAAATACTCTCTTCACCTCAGCTGAAATGCAACAAGAGCTGCCGATCTCCAAATTCAACAATGGAAAAGCTTTCACTAATGTCCCTAAAGGCTTTGATGTTGGACACACACTTAACACACCGAGCAAAGTAAGAGATAACATGTTGTGCATGTCAGAATAAAACATTCAGGCTCAATCTTTGTTCAGAGGGAAAAAAATAGACCCTGTCTCTTTAAATCCCTGCCTATAGGAACCTGCCCATCCCCCACCTTCAAACCCACCAACCCATTACACACACACACACACATACACATTTAGCTGTCCAGCAGAACACAATACACTTTATTATATCATGGATGCATGAAATGGCCAAACATCATGCTTATTACACAGTAGGGACAGAGGAAAATGTATTAAGACCCAGGCAGATGCATTTACTCACACTCTTCTTACAGCAGTGATGCTCAATGCTCCACTGAGCCGAGATGGCATTTCTGATATCTGTGATCACATGATTCAGGAGCACTTTTACTACAAGATCGTTCCCCCCAATCCTCCCCCTCCCCCTCTGTCACTTTACTTGGCTTTTACACCACAAGCATGAATTCCCGAGAAGCGGCTTACTGTATGCAGCCTTCCTGCTCTCCATGCCCTGATCTTTCAGCCATAAAAGGTATTAGCTGCAGAGATATTCAAATCTCAACGACAGCTTCCACACCCGTTAGAGAAAAACAGCAGATATTATTGATTATAAAAAATATATAGGTTGAGTGAAAGTAGAGGGAGAATAGACTAGTCACACCTGGGGCAGGAAGCACAGATTTGTTTAGCAAACGCCCACAAAAACTCGCTAAACAATAGAGGGGAAAAAACAATCATCCATGCTTAGTTTCACGTGGTTTCAAGGGTGTGTAACAGTAACTTCAGATCGGAAAACAACTGAGCCTTAAATCAGCTGCTGTCTGTGCTGATCAAATACCACAGATTCACCAAAAAAAAAGTACTAATAAATCCTGACAGGAGTATTCCTTACAGGTTCCTACCTAGGCCATAGCCACAACAAAAGTGCAGACTAGATATGAAAACTACACTCACAAAGCTAATTGTTAGATTCAACCATTAAAAATTCGTAGCAATTTGCATTTTGGCTTGAAATGATATGTTGATGGGTGAATAAGCCACAGACTGCCATCTCCTAAAACAAAATGAGCTTTTTATTTGCTACTGCTGGTTGCAAGGATATCATTCATTATTATTTCTGTATATTGTTAACTCAACCAGGGCTTATTGTTGAACGCTTGGTCCAAAAAACAAGTACAATTTTAAAAGTCTCAAAAATAAGGTTTGCAATAATATTATATGAGACCAAAAACTCTTATTAGCCAACGCAAAGTTTTGTTTCCATCAAAACCAGGAAATTGTTTTGATGTTTACGTTGAAAAACTGTCAGTTTGTTTCAAGGTATAGTAGTAGTAGTTTTTAATGATAAAATAAATACTATAGTAAATAACATGCCCTTTGGCCAATTAAAAAAGCACAAGTCAATTCAATAACATTTGTTATACATACAACAAAGGCAGAACTTTTGAAGATTGCTTTTTTTAATGTTTTGTAGCAAGATAGGAATTTTTAAATTCAGCAATTGTTTTGTGAGTTTGGATTACAAACTTTTACAGATTTTAAAGTAAATTGAGAGACATAAACCACCCCAGAATTAGAGAATTTAAATTACTGTAGTTCAGTTGAAAGTTATTTTATTTCTCTTTTGAATAAAATATTTTTTTCCATACACACTCTAATTCCTTTTTTTTTTGCTTACATACCTACTAACAAGATGACATGTACAACTTTTAGAAAACCATGACAACAGTTAAGGCTGAGCTTGCTAACAAGCTTGACTTTAGCATTAGCACTGTTACTAAACGTGCTTAAGCTGAAAAAAAAAGACACACAGAAAGTCTGTCAACCAACAGTCTTAATAAGGTTACACATATTCTAATACAACCCCTATAAAAACATCAGCATTGCTGTTGTCTGCTAGACACCACACACAACCAATGAAAACAGGGAATGGTGACACAGGTAACTCCAAACATGGCTGCCAGTTGTGTAGATGGCTGGAGATTTACGCAATAGGTAGCCATGTTGAGGAACTACCTGTACTACAATCTGAAGTTAAAATTCAAGGTTATACATTTCGTCCCATCATCATTTAATATTATTTGTAGTTTTGGTGATTTTGTACAATTTGGGTGTTTGTCATTTAGCCCCTTTTGCCATTTCATACTTTTACAATTCTGGTCATTTTGGACCCGGCTTATTCGGATATGAAATAGGGCAGTCTATGGGAAATTTTGTACTCACCAGGGGTACAAATTAGTACCTTCATTTACAACTGCTGATTAAAAACAGATTCATATAATCTTCACGTAGTCTTCTGTAAGGAAATGTGGTTTCTTGACCTGCAAAAATATCCACCAACTTGTTTTGGTTTGACAAGGGTTTGTCATCTGTTATATTTCCTGAGAATGAACGGGTCCAATCAGAATATATGAAAATAGGGTGTAAGGCAGTTTTTTTCAAAAAAAAAATGTACAATTAAACTGTGAGATTTTAGCATTTTTGAGTATCTCAACAATTCATGAAAATACCACCAAGTCAAATAAAGAGATATTAGGCGTTATGACCAAATTAAAAGGAATTAATGTGGTGAGAATTCAAGAATTTAAAAATCAATGTACTTGAATAAAACTGAAATATTCTTAATGGGTAAAATTTAATACCCTCCAAAGTTCTTTTTTATAGTGTATAAGGTTTCAGGATGTTGATGCAGCTGCTGCCTTCTATTCTTGCCTCTGTTGGGGAAGGCGAGCAACAGTTTTAAATTTGGACATTTGTCCAACTTTCTAACACAGAACTATCGTGTTGCGTGTAGTTTAAAGGCTTTGGGCGATGTCAAAATACACCTTCTGGACAAATACGTTTCAAGAGGGAAATTTAGTGTAGCGGTCAAAGAAGATTATGGCTGAGAGGTTTAAATCCCGGGCTGAACGGCCGTGCCGACAAAGTTTAACTAAGGGTCGAAATTTCAAACAATAAACGATCTATTTCAACGAAACAACATTTCCATATTCACCAATAATAATAATAAAAGAGAAAATAACATCTGCTTACCTGCGCACAAAGTTCCCAGAAGAAGTGAGCAAGTCAGCCATGAAAAAGACATGTTCCGTTTTAAATACAGGACACAGATTTCGTCCTCTTTCTTTCGCGAACATTAAAACTCAGTTTGACCAAAACCATCAGTCCAGGATCAAACCGACCACAGGCCTCTCCAGTCCCTCCAGCAGCCTAACCACCACCTCCTCCTCCACCACCACCACCACCACCACAACGCGTATCAATAGCCGCGACGTTGCAACAATGTTGCAAAGAAAAGGGGCGATTAATTGACTGCCGGTGTGTTAGTCCGCGGAGAAGTGCCGCATTTCGCATCGGAAACGTCTCCACGAAGCTGTTGCAGGGTCCGAATCGACGTCTCGACGCTGTTTTTTGAGGTTATTCGCTGGAATAGTAGCACCGCTGCGTCGGGGAGGTCGGTCGGGGGTTTACATGCATGTTACTGATCTGTGTCCAAAATGGCTTCTAAATGGGGAATGGGCTGCAAACAGGGGAACCCGGATGTGTAAACACAAAGGGGGGAACCCAGGCAGCCACATAGTGACCTTATCGCGACACCACGAATAACAAAATCTCCTCAAATTATGACTTTATGCCGACGTCCTGTCGAGGATTATCACGTTTTCTTACACACTTGGACTGAATAGTAGTGCCAAAGAGGAATGTGTGCTCCGGGGTATTTATACCGGTTAGCGAAAGAGATATTGTGCTTTCTTTTATCAGCGCGGGGATTTTCACTCTGCTTTTCACTCTACTTTTTAACTAAATGTTTTAGTTTTTTATTCATATTTAAGGTAGACCCCGGCTGGTTGGCACTGTTTTTACTCCTGGATATATTGTTCAGTATTAAAAAAGATACAGAACCATTCCTTAATTAAAATCTTGCAACAATGTCAGAAAGTTGTTCTTACATTTTTATTATTTAGTATTTCAAACATTTTGACACTGTATTTTAGGTAGTCTTGTATTGCTGTTCAGTTAGAGTTTTTACATACACTTTAACAGTTCCCTCGTAAATGACATGAGACTATATAAATAAAGGGTAAAAATAACAATGGTTAAGCTGCTGGCCTAAAATATATATATTTTTTAAATTGTAACAATTCTGATAGTTTTGAAAATGTATCATTGAGGTTCCCATAAGAAATTAGTTTTTTTAACCAGCCAGACTTCTTGATATATCAATATTAGATGAAAGATGGTACCCGATTCTAAACCTATTGATGTTTCTATGTGAGGAAAATAAAACAAAACATCTCGTTTTTTTCCACTAACATCACAGCTGCACAATGAAGTCTGTGTTGATTTCCCCTGAAGGGTATTGCAAAATCCGCTGTTATAAAAATCATATTTGAGGACAAAAAAACTTGCCATTTCTTCATGATTATTTGTGTTGATGACATCATAAGAGGCACAACAATAAACACATAGGTGGGTTATTTTAAATCATTGTTTGTGAAAGGGCTACAAACCAACACATGGCTGTTGGTACCAAATGTCTCGTGGTATCTGTAACAGCACCACATTGTAACCGAATGGTTTCAAATGGGATTTTTTTTAAAGCTTCTTGACAGATTATTCCATAAAGTCAAACTCACGTTAGATGTAGTTTGTCAGCTGTTGAAAAAGATGCCATGTCCCATTTTTGTATTTGTTTTGCTGTAAAACGTAAAGTAAACAAGATAGAATTTACCCTCCCAAATTCAAGCATTCACACACATGGCTTCTCTGACATCACATAATGCATAAAACAACTGATTAAAGGTCGACTGAATACGCTTATTTGTATTTTACTTATATTTTCCCCAGTCTTTGATTTTCGTGAGTCACAACCCTCCTTTAAATGTTCATAATTGTGTGCTGCTAAATGTCTGAGTTGTATCTGAGAACAATGCATGGATTTCAAGAAAATCTGACTACAATAAAAGAAATGGAAGGACTTTTTTCAAGAGGAATAGAACAGATTCAAATGGACCATTTATGCTACAGAGATATAATGCACAAAATTTATCAAGTCACTCATCCACCACAGTGTTCACGAAAACAGTCTACCACCTGCTCAAATCATGCGCCTCTTGTGATGTCATCTACCCAAATACACATGAAGTAGAATTAGCAGTTCCCTCATTGCTGTTTTTAAAAGCATATTTTCTGAAATTTTGCTGTGGAACTACAAGCTTAATTACCGTCTGTGTTTTTACTTTCAGTATATGTTAACAAATGTTAGTGGAAAAAAAATATTCCACTAGATAGTGTATTTAAAAACAACACGACTTTTCTATTTTCCTCAAATAGCGAATCAATACAGAATTAGATGCTATCCTATACACTGTAGAAAGCATTAATTATTGTGATTCTATGCATGAGCACAGAAATGAAGGAATTTAGAGAATTTGAACACTATCCCTTTTCAAAAAACACAAAAACAACAGGAAACAGATCGCAAAATTCTATGATTGTATTTCAAACTCATGTAGACATGTGGCAGGAAACCAAATTTTTGTTCTTGATAAACATTTTTTAATACTAGTGAAAGCAAATTAAAGTCAAAGCTGTTACCTTCAGTTTTTAGCAAGTGTTTGCTTTTTAAATGGCTAATGTTTAATCAGCATGTAATGCAAAACAAAACAGCTTGAAAAAGTACTCAGATCCATGAAAGTGATAAAATACCTCCTTAATTCAAAGTTTTGTGTGTGTTCCCTGAAACGACCTCTGCAAAATGGGCATACTATTAGAACAAATGTGGGATATCAAATGAATTTGATAGTGCCCTTATAGTGTGTCATAAACAAGTAATGTGACAACCAACCCTGGTCTATCCTAATATATAAAATTTACTAAACTCAGTCTATTTTGAAAAAAAAAAAAAACAGGCTAACATTAAATCCAATATACAGTACAGACCAAAAGTTTGGACACACCTTCTCATTCAAAGAGTTGTCCTTATTTTCATGACTATGAATATTGTAGCTTCACACTGAAGGCATCAAAACTATGAATCAACACATGTGGAATTATATACTGAACAAAAAAGTGTGAAACAACTGAAAATATGTCTTATATTCTATGTTCTTCAAAGTAGCCACCTTTTGCTTTGATTACTGCTTCACACACTCTTGGCATTCTGTTGATGAGCTTCAAGAGGTAGTCACCTGAAATGGTTTTCCAACAGTCTTGAAGGAGTTCCCAGAGATGCTTAGCACTTGTTGGCCCTTTTGCCTTCACTCTGCGGTCCAGCTCACCCCAAACCATCTTGATTGGGTTCAGGTCCGGTGACTGTGGAGGCCAGGTCATCTGGCGCAGCACCCCATCACTCTCCTTCTTGGTCAAATAGCGGTTACACAGCCTGGAGGTGTGTGTGGGGTCATTGTCCTGTTGAAAAATAAATGATGATCCAACTAAACGCAAACCGGATGGAATAGCATGCTGCTGCAAGATGCTGTGGTAGCCATGCTGGTTCAGTATGCCTTCAATTTTGAATAAATCCCCAACAGTGTCACCAGCAAAGCACCCCCACACCATCACACCTCCTCCTCCATGCTTCACGGTGGGAACCAGGCATGTAGAGTCCATCCGTTCACCTCTTCTGCGCCGCACAAAGACATGGTGGTTGGAACCAAAGATCTCAAACTTGGACTCATCAGACCAAAGCACAGATTTCCACTGGTCTAATGTCCATTCCTTGTGTTCTTTAGCCCAAACAAGTCTCTTCTGCTTGTTGCCTGTCCTCAGCAGTGGTTTCCTAGCAGCTATTTCACCATGAAGGCCTGATTCACACAGTCTCCTCTTAACAGCTGTTCTAGAGATGTGTCTGCTGCTAGAACTCTGTGTGGCATTGACCTGTTCTCTAATCTGAGTTAACCTGCGATTTCTGAGGCTGGTGACTCGGATGAACTTATCGTCCGCAGCAGAGGTGACTCTTGGTCTTCCTTTCCTGGGGCGGTCCTCATGTGAGCCAGTTTCTTTGTAGCGCTTGATGGTTTTTGCGACTGCACTTGGGGACACTTTCAAAGTTTTCCCAATTGTTCGGACTGACTGGCCTTCATTTCTTAAAGTAATGATGGCAACTCGTTTTTCTTTACTTAGCTGCTTTTTTCTTCCCATAATACAAATTCTAACAATCTATTCAGTAGGACTATCAGCTGTGTACGGTATTCACCTCCTGCACAACACAACTGATGGTCCCAACCCCATTTATAAGGCTTGAAATCCCACTTATTAAACCTGACAGGGCACACCTGTGAAGAGAAAACCATTTCAGGTGACTACCTCTTGAAGCTCATCAACAGAATGCCAAGAGTGTGCGTAGCAGTAATCAAAGCAAAAGGTGGCTACTTTGAAGAATCTAGAATATAAGACATATTTTCAGTTGTTTCACACTTTTTTGTTCAGTATATAATTTCACATGTGTTAATTTATAGTTTTGATGCCTTCAGTGTGAAGCTACAATATTCATAGTCATGAAAATAAGGACAACTCTTTGAATGAGAAGGTGTGTCAAAACTTTTGGTCTGTACTGTACATTATAGTTTCACTCAGAATTAAAAAATAAAACATACATATTTAATGCTGTTTTGCAAATGTAATTTTTTAAGTTTACAGCTTCTTGTTGGTGACATTCATTAAATATGTCACAGGTTGTAGATTAGGATAAATCTTAAGGGTGCTTTTCTGTCTGAATGATATTTTATGCATAAGTGGCATAGCTATAAATAGCTGCCCCAGTTTGGAGTAACATGATACAATAAATGTTAATTAAAATGCATCCGTTCCATTTTCCCATTTCACCTCTACACAGTGTTAGACTGAAAAGTAAAACTGAACTATATTGTGGGTCTTGATAGAGCATTGTAAACTTTTTTCTTATTTTAAAACAGAAATTGTGTGGCAGTAGTGGTCCCAGTGTACAAATGTTCACGTTATTTTATAGTCTGTCAATTTTTACTGAATAATTTTACAGTCTCAAAAAATACAATCTTATTTACCATGGACAGTAAGTGTTCATTAATCATTGCTGTTTCTAATCTACCACTGTTGTTCATATTCTGGTTGCTAATACTGCCATTTAATCTGTTGTTATACATGTCTTTTTTCATATTGCACACCTCTCTATTATACCTTATGCTTGTTGCTCTTTTGCAAAAAAATAATCACTTTCTGTGCAAAATAGTTCAGTACAATGCTCAATAGTTCAGTCTTATTGCACTACCAAGATACTCATTATGGGGATGAATACCATAATAATATTAATAGTATTAATCCCATTTATGTAAGAACTGGGTTCACATATTTATTTGTTTTGCCCACACTAGGTCAGAATTATACAAGCAGGCTCAGATATATTCTTTTAATCTCGTTGAATGTCCTCTTGCAATTTGCAACCACACTTTTTGTAACCATCAACAAGCTTTTGGCATAATTCTGGCTGCAGAGTTGACCACTCTCTTTAATAGAGTTTCCCTACTGTGGGACAATAAAGGATATTTCTTTTCTAAAAAACATGGTAGATTTACAGTAGCTATGTCACTTTTTAGCATAGTCCACAAATTGGTTTGAGGTCAAAGCTTTGGAATTTTTATTCTAAAAGTTTAATATCACTCTGCCTTATCCAATTCAAAAGCAGTCTTCATCTGAGTTTTTGAATCTCTGTCCCACTGAAGCATCCAAAAGAACAATGGTTCAGTCATCTAGCCCAAAGGGTCACCCTCATATCAAAAGAAATGGATTAGGATGCCTAGTAACAACCCAAGAATCACAAACTGGACACTGCTGGAACACCAGTGTCATTAAGGTTAGTTTTACATATCTAGACAGTGAGAGGGACAGGACATGACATACTGAACATTAAAGGGCACATTACAGTGTTGAAGGGTGGATTAGCATGGCTGTCCTCTTCTAAAGTCTCCCTGCCAAGAGAAAACATCTTTCAATATATTTTTCTAGAAAGTGTAAAAGTTTTTTCCATTTGACTAATTAAATACCTCGTCTTATTATCCACCATTTATAAAGAATTTCTCAACTCTTATTAGAGCAAGTAATCATGCTGTAGTCGTGTCAGAATTGACCCCTGTTATAATTAAGGGTCACAGAATGTAATTCTCTTCCTGACATTCATTTCACATATTTTCAAAATGAAGTTCCTTTGTGGTAAAAAAAAAAAAAAAATATCCTCATATAAAATCAAAGAGGACATTGTTAAAATGGCATTAGGGTGTTGTTCACACTTCTTTTTCTTCTCTGTCACGTCTAGACTAATGGCGTTATTATGACACTCAGTATATTCAACAAATGGCCTTGGAACAGTGTTAGTCATAGGTAATCGGCCTTAAACTAGTTCTGTTGAGTGTAATTCAAGACAAAGCATTTCCTCATTAGGCTATCACGTATTGACCCTGTAACCTGATCGAGGCCATGAGCGAAACCTTGTAAAGATGGATGTTCTGTTTTCAGGACGGTTGAAAGAGAAGGCACATGAGTGCTCATTAAAGGTCCAGTGGCCTTAATGACCAGGGTGTGACATTTGTAGAAAAAATCAATCATGCACGAAATTATGCAGTGCTAACTGTATGTCATAAAATGCTTGTGGGAAATAATGTCTAATGTTTCTTGCCTCAGTTTGAACTTGTTAGTATGAACAAGACACCATTAAGTTTGTGTTGACAATAGAAACTCAGATAAAGATTTTGGACTGTAACAAAACAAATCAGTAAAATTGAAAGTGATAATAGTAAGAATAAAAACTGCAACACACCAAAAGGTTTCTCTAAATCTGTCCAAAGTGATCTGTCAGACACTAACATTTAATTCAAACCTACCTTGAATAAGTAATGGTTCAGTAGTCCGATTGATTCATGTTGATATTTGTATAGAATTTACCATAAATACATTTTTACCAATGTTCCAAACATAACAGGAGAACAGAATATTTGTAAGAAGTCCATTATGCATACGTCCCCCATAAAAATTGCAGTGCCTTGCAAAATGTTCCTTCATGTTGTGATTTGTCACAATACAACAACAAAATCCCAACAAACAAGTTTGTTAATATTTGTTAATATCTGTTAGGTGAGAGGAATATGATACGTTGTTTTAAAATGTGCAAAAACAGAAACAGTTTAGTTCGTTAGTTTTCAACCTCCTAACGCTAATACCCCTAAATAAAATCCAGTACAAGCAATATACTAAGTTTTGAACATCTCACAGAGCACTGTTCATCATCATTAATCATCATGTCTGCCAAGATATGGCCATCCACCTAAACAAGAGTTATCTTGGACCAAGATCCAATGATAACTCTGGAATAGCTGAAGAGATCCACAGCTCAGATGTAAGAATATTAGTCGTACACTCTACAAACCTGCACTTCAGAGCTGATATGAAAATGAATAGAGCAAAATGGACTGAACATATGGAGCCTTTCTAGCCACACCAACCACTCAAAACGCCATTACCCTTGAGCAATTGTGTCCAAAGTCAATCATCAAGGGTCAGTGTCCTCTTTGATTTAGATGATGCCCTCCTTCAATCTAATGAAAGGCTCATTAGCAGGTCTCTGCAGAGTTATGTGAGATGCTGAGGATGGATTTTATCCATTCAAATAAGCTGTGGTGGAGGAGGGACACGTTTAAAACCGTTTATATTCACAAAGATGTACACATTCATATACCGATACACAGATTGTAAGGGAGTTAGGGTATACATGCCTTGCTCAAGGGCACGTGGTGGGGAGGAAGCTGGAATCAAACCCACAACTTTCCGATTAGACGCCTTCTCTTATCACTGAGCCACAGCCAATAGGCTGCAAAAGACTTAAAACTGGGAGGAAAGTTCACCTTCCAGCAGGACAACAATCTTAAACATTGAGCCTTAGCTGGATGAAAGGGTTTAGATCAAAGCATATTCTTGTAATAGAATAGGTCAAAGTTCAGATATTAATCTGATTGAGAATTTGTGACTTGGAAATTAAGGTATGGATATGCTCTCTATTCAGTTTGAGCTTAATTGATTTACCAAAGAACAGACAATAATGTCCCCATTTAAAGTGCAAAACGTGCAGTGAAAGCATAAAGTATTGACCCAGGGGGTGAATGCAAATGGGAGGCCAATTTTGATTCAACTTTACAAATAAACACTAGTTTTTGTTGGTCTGTCATTTAAAACCCCAAGTAAAATACACAGGAATTGGTGGGCGTAAAGCATCAGGATGAAAAAATAAAGTGCAATAAGTAATATACAAAGCATTGTATGTAACTTATTATATTATTATCCATAAACAACATAACCAGATATGTGTCATACGGTACACAAAAGTAAACTATCTATTCATATTTATCAGTGATTTTTTATTTTACAGTGCTTAAATTAATAAACATATAGTCTCATCTGATACATTGTTGGTATTACTGCAGTAACACAACAGAAAACAGGATGAAATGAGTTCCTTCATACTAGAGAAAATGCAGCTGTCTCCATGTCAATTTGGGTTGTCTGGCTTTCCTGCCTGATTTACAAAATTTGGCATCCTTACGCATTTTGACTTGTGTGGGAGTTATAAGTCTAAAATTAAATATAAAAATATGGATCTATATCAGAGCTATAGAAACTAATAAGAAAAATGAATGCCACAATCTTCTATCAATGGATGTTCTACAGTTTGTTGTTCGCAAAGTTGGAACTGAACTAGAGCAAGAAATCATTCCAGTTTTCAGCTCCCAATACAGTATTTAGACACTGAATGAGTTTGTGTGCAAATGTTGTATATTACCAATGTTTTCATGTAAATTGTATTTCTTTATTGTTTTTAGTAGTGTAACTGTGCTGCTGCCTTCTTTGTCATGTGTCTCTTGTAAAAGAGATAATTTTATGTCAATGGAATTAAACCGTGTTAAATAACGCTAAATAAAATAAAAAATAACAAATGTCTAAACAAGGTCTACACGTAGCCTTAGTGACATCAGCTCTATTGCTAAGTTGAAGCGTATAAGCAAAGAGACCCTTCTGCCTTTAGAATTAAAAACAAAGTCTGCGTCTGTGTCTGCAGGGCCAAAAAGTTCTGTAGGCCTGCTGTGGGGTTTGGAAGTTGGATAGCTCCTCATGGTGCTGAATACATTTAAAGGCAGTCAGCCAGTTGCCAACGGCTATTAGGTATCAAGAACACATCGTAATTCCTCAGTGGCATATAGTTACAGCAGAAAATTTGGGCCTCAGGTTTTAGCCGCATTTCTTATTTTCCAGCTAATAATTGTATACCACTGCCACAATTTGAACCACCGTGGTGATTTTAAAGTCTGAGACAGCCTGAGGCAGTAAACACACCCGAGTTACTCCATCTTTATGTGTTGATTCCATATGTCCTGAATTCATTCAATCTCATCAGCCTACACATATTTACCACATTTAGCCAAGATAAACACAAGTTGTTTATTTAATTTGACACAGTGTCCCTGAAGGTGGAGTCAAAGTTTCTCAGTTGCACATGAATGCTCCATGTTTGAGTATTGAGGTGTAATGGGGTCAGAGGTTGATGCACCTTTGATGTCCCTCTGAGCTGGCAGCAGAGAGCTGAAAGGCTTTTCCTTGTAAGGGAGTTGTCACTCAGCAGATTCTGAGATTTTGGCCCGCTGTGTGTAAACCCATGCCAATATGACACTGAGCCGTCCATGTTAGGTCACTGTGATAAAGAGGCACAGCTGGGACTTAACAAGGGCATCTTTTCTACTTTAGTATTGCATGGCCACTGTTGTTTGATGAATAAAAACTACACCAAATTTTGGTTTAAAAAAAATGCAGTGTATCTGAGTCCTTTACCTACATCATGAATATTTAAGTTTTATTTAAAAAATGTTTCTGTATAAAACCAATGCATTACAGCCTCACAGTTCTTTCATATTAAATAACCCTAAAGATGTACGTCTTTAAATGTTACCCTCAGTCACAGTTGAATGATACAGGGGATATGGCTCACTGCCCAGGGCAACATGAAATGGGGAGGCATCACATACACACCACATAAAACACCCAGATATAGATATGTGCCTACCTACCTACCTAACTACCCTCATCCTGCAAAAGCATGTACTAAGGTAGGAAATAATTAGT
Source organism: Crenichthys baileyi (assembly GCA_036173005.1). NCBI lineage: Eukaryota > Metazoa > Chordata > Actinopteri > Cyprinodontiformes > Goodeidae > Crenichthys > Crenichthys baileyi. The sequence goes on along the minus strand of JAHHUM010001900.1, from coordinate 37,195 downwards.
TCTTACTTACAGTGAGCATACTAAAAGCATTTGGCGTTTGGGACATGCAGTGGCATGACTCTTATCTGACCACTCTATGCAAATAAATGTATATTTAGTAAAGCTCACAGAGTTAAAATATTGTAAAGTCCATTTGTTTCAGTAACACAGTCATCTTCTACCGCTTCTTCCATAGTGGATCTAGGGGAAGCTGGTGCCTATCTCCAGCAGTCAATCGGCGGGAGGCGGGGTACACCCTGGACGGGTGTTTTTGTAATTCAATTTACTAAATGAAACACATTAAATATAGATTAATTACTCACAGATTGATATTTTCAAGCCTTTCATTATGTTAATTATGGTGATTTCCCACTTACAGCTAATGAAAACTTGAAATTTAAGACTAGAATATGACATCAAACAAATAAAAGAAACACTTTTTTTCATTAAAACTATTTTTAATGCCTGCTTGAAGGTTTTCATTTTCAAAAGGTACTTTTAATCTAATTAATGAGCTTAACTGGAATGCATGTTCTAATTTATTCAATATGACTATCTTATCTATTGATTGGTCAACTGTGTAAGTTGGCTTGGAATTTAATGCAGTAGACTCTTTATGTGTTTGTGTCAGTCCCCTTTGAGAGCCCCAAGGTGAGGGGTGCAGTAAAATAGATAAATGACACTAGATGGTAGCAGAGCTCCCCTGGGCAGGTGCACCAACACTGTTGACCTGTGCAATATCCCACTTTCACTTTGCATGTGGAGTAAATACATATTTCCCTATTTTTGCCTGGTGACTCCCAAATGTTCATCTGTGTGGGTGTCAAAAGGCTTTATATTTTTCTTTTAGATTATTAGGCTCGTTGTTAATTGTCTTTCTGAGCAACTGAAATCCATATATGTCTATTAATTTGTGCTCAGCACTGGTTTGAGTTTTTGTTATATTATTGCTCATATAACTTGTTAATGGATCCATTAGGATAAAGAAAAGCCCGACACTTAAAGGTTTTCTACTTATGGTTTGCAATGGGAAGCAATTACTTGAATCATATGCCTAAAGCCATTTTCCACAATGAGATGTTACAGTTAACTATGAGCTGCACACAGAGTGAGCTCAAAAAAAGGGAAAAAAATAGCAAGAGTGAAAATAATACAGGATTACTATTTTATTTCAGCCTCTGAATAATCTATAACACAAATACAACAACAGCATTACACATTTTCCACTTGTTTTATTATTCAACAGCTCCACAGTGTCAGTCAGATATGGCCTGACAGTGTGGAATGTTTACTTCATCAGCAGTCGATTGTTGAGATAGCTTTAGAAGTAGTTTGCCACTCTGCGAACAGACTGGATTGTGGGATTCTCTGCTTGCCACTCCTTGTGGCTGCAGAAGCTTCCTCTCTCCACGATGTACATGCGACCACGATAGTTTGGCTCCTCATACAACACCCAGCTGTTTGGAGAGTAAAGAAAGACAAATGCATCTGTTTAATTCTGCAATGTAGCACAATGTAGCACAAACTCAGGTAATTTTTACACAATATAAGGTTTGTATGGCCCAGGTGTATAACTGAAAATTAAAGAGTTTCTGATGATGTTCATGCTTTTCCTGGACTATTTGTGGGAATACTTATAACTTAGTTATGATGGCAGAAAGAAGTGTATCAAAATGCAAAATGGTACACATGAAAAACTCTTTTCTGGACTTGAATCAGATGACCATTAATGTCTCGGCCAATACTTGGAAGCTTCAACTTCCATGTCCTCCAAAGCGATTAATTTCTAAGTTACTACATCTCATGCTAATAGCAGGATGAAATTACATTAAAATTTCATTAAAGCACAAATATGTTAATCTAACCTTACATGTTGCATAAAGTCTCATGCTTTTCTCCATCAACTGAATGCAATGATTTTATTTATTGCTATATTAATTTATCAGAAAATATGATTGGGCCTGGAGCATTGTGATGTCATCAACAGACCATAACTGTGGAGCATTTAACTTTTTTATTAAGCATTCTAGGATTTTACCATTCATGACACTGACAGTGATAGTCTAAATGTGTCATTTAGTGGTTTTAGACTCAGTTGGCTTTAGTTTAGTGTCGAGAGCAAAGAATCGAAAGGGACACGATTATGTAGAGATTCATGACATTGTACAATATTGGAAAGTGGTAGAACCCGTGGTCATATTGAATGCTCATGGAAGAAAGAGATAAAGATACATACGCTCCATCTCCATAAACCTTGATGGAGTTCACACAGTTCTTGGTCAGACCTCGTGTTTGCAGAAACGGACAGTCGCCACACAGCTCCACACACTGACCGGCAAAGTTGTCTCCCTCGAACAGCTCCAATCTGTAGTGCTCTCCATGCTGGGGAAGTACACAGCAGAACTGCATGCTCGCTGAGTCATATAACAGCAAGGTTAGACTTTATCTTTCTGCAAATGACCGAGCCTCTTTCGTGACAGAAGCTACATCATGAATGCACCTACAGATGTGGAGGATGATATGAGAAAGTCTGTTTCTGGAGTGCTGGACTGGCCTGGAGCTCCTTCCATTAATGGTATTTTTTGGCACCTTTAATGTTTAAGGCTTTGCTATTTAATTAGACATTGATTTCTCTGTCAAACAAATGAGGTTTCATTTATGCCACTCTGTTTAACCAGCTGAATATTTCCCTGGCTCTGGGTTCTCTTTCAAACACAGATGCAAACTCACCATCCTGATTGGTCGGCAGGAGCCCATGTGATCATTATGAGCATTCCAGCGCTGGAAATCAGGGTACTCTCCATGCTCCAGAATGTACTGCTGGCCCTTGAAGTCAGGATGGTCAAAGCAGACGAAGGCCCCACTCTCCACTCGGACAGAGTTGACCCTGTTCAAAAAGCCGCGGTCCTGAAAGTTGTCACAGTCACTGCAAAGCTCCAGCTTCCTGCCTGTGAAGCATTTTCCCTCGTAGAGCACAATCTGTTTCCCAAAACATTTAACAAGGAAAGTAAAATTTCTGCAAAAATTGAACTTTTCTATCTCACACTTATTTGGAATGTCTTTCAATACGTGTTTGACTGTGCAAATCAACAAGGTTAATTACAGTTGTTTGGGAAAGGTTTGCTTCAGCTGCATCATGGTTGTGGTACTCACCTTTCCTGAGTACTGTGACATTTTCCTCCAAACTATTCACACAATTTAAGAGGAGGAAAATTTGGACTCTCAGATATATACGGCTGACAGAGAGAGTGCTGGTATCGCGAGGCAGACGCAACAAAAGCACAACAATGGAGGGGTTTAGTTGTTTTGCCAAATGGACAGTTTTCCTTACACGTGTCATTGCTGATATTGGAGTTTGCCCCCAGAGGAGGGCAAAACAATAGACTGGGTGAGATTCTGCTTTGATTGGGCTTTGGAGTAATGTCGGACTTTGTCGGGGGTTGCAGAGAAATATTTGGGAGATGTCCAAATGAGGGGGCATGAAAAGGAAAACAACCCAGGGGACCAGAGGTTAGAGGGCAGGGATAACTCCAACAATAGACAATCTTTGGACAAGCAGCACCAGTAATGCTCCCAAGGCAGTCTTGAACTATTTATTCAGCAGCCTGAATGTTTCCCTTGAAACCAGATAGCCCACCTGCTGTTTTCTCTGGATCTGTCTGTATTGATGTTTCTCTTCCACTGATCCACAGAGGATTCTGGATAAATTTAGACTTTGACCCTGAAAATCTGGGTTACAGCCTCATAGTCACAACATCAAACACTATATGAGGGTTAAGGTAAGGGGTACCGGGGTGCAGGGCAGGTTTGGCAGCTTTGTATTGCTGTGTTCACTTGTATTCTCTTGAATGGGATGAGTGCTCTCTGGGGTCTGGGTCTGGTTTGGTTTGTGGGTTGTTGGGGACCATATATGGGTGCTTTCTACCTGTGTCGCTTCAGAGGGTGCTCTGGCTGCTGTTTTGTGGTCTATCTTGGTGGCTTGACCGATTCTAAGGTTCTACTGTGTCCAGTAGGCTGCTGTGGATATGTGGGGACCTGTCCAGATGGGGAGGGGCAGTTGCGGGTGGAATGTTGGTGGGGGCTTGAATGGGTTGTCTCTTAGACTTCTGCGTGGAACAGGTTCTCCAGGTTTTGGGTGGGATTGTTTAACGGGTATGTGGGTTTTCTAGGTGGACGGTTTTTCCATTGGCTGTGATGGTTTGGCCTTTTATTTGGCTGTGGTATATGGGAGTGTGGAGCGGTGTGTCATTGTGTGGATACTGTGGGCTTGGTAGATTGCTTGTGGGGGCTTAGAAACTTGTCCACCTAGTTGCCTCTGCTGTGTCATCTGTGGTTTTGGGCCTGTTGGAGGGCTCTACCCCACTACATTTGCGACCATCAGGTAGTGGTGAGAATTGCAGGCTGACCTGAGGCGAGGCTTTGGAAGGAAAATCGCTTGGAAAACCGGGACTCCAGGTAGGTGCTTAAAGTTTGTCTTGGAGTTTCCCAAAGGAGTTCTGATCATCCGCAGAGAAAACTCAAGGTTGGACTAAGGAGCTCAAATCTAAACCACAAATAGACAAGGAGTAAGCCACTGGAAATCAGGGAAAAAACTGTAAAAATACATACTAAGGTTTACTACTAACAGAGCTGACTGTCAGGCAAAGAAGAGACATCCACCAGATCCACTTCTAATGCCAGGCTGATGAGGAGATGAAGCTCAGATGTTGAGGCTTCCCATCAGATCTGCCTTACCCAGTTCAGGGGAGAGGAATAGCAGGAGCAGCAGGAGAGGGGAAGAGGAAAAACATCCATGCCCCGGTGTGCATGTTTAAAAACACAATAAGATTTTTTTTTGTATTCTGTTGTGGCTTCTAGACCTCATTCATCTATACTTGTTGGGAAAAGGAGGGAAATCTTTGTAATTAAAAGAATGCAACTTGATTTACATCCTTTTCTTTAATTATGCTACATAATTTCAGTAACAGGACAGTATTTGTTTCTGACGTTGCCATGTTTTATAGTACTTTATCTTTATTTCTGGGATTTTGTTGATTGTGCTGTAAAGAACAAGAAAATATGTACACTCTTGAGTTTAGTCTAGACTCTGCTGATAACATTTAAATGTCAAAGATCAAAAGTTTCTCTCTTTTTATATTATGAAAACTACTAATGCATACAATTACTGTTATAAACCTGACTTCTCTTGGGGCCCCCTGCTGGTTTGTAGGCAGCAACCAGCTACTTATTTTGCTTATACCTCAGGTCTGGTTATGTACATTTGCTTTACATTTATTTAATTTTACTTCCATTTTTGCAAGCGAATAACACCATCTCCCTCATCATGTCAAGGAAGGGCTCTTGGAATGGACCCAAATGTAGACAGTTAGGCAGAAGCAGCATGGTGAGCAGAACAGTTTAATTAATATAAAGTGAAAGTGCACAGTTTGGTATGAGATGGCAGAAGCAGGCATGAACAAAGCAGCATAAACCAGCAAGGAGCAAGAATCGAAGAGTATATAAATGCAACAGCTGAAGCTGGGAGACCGATTGGAGCAGCACAGGTGGAATGAGTGAAACTGATTATAAGATGACTATGGCAGGGAGTAGTAACTAAAACATGAATGAGAGATACAAGAAAACAATCTAACCAAAGGAAACTCTTACAAGTCTAACATAACATACGCTAAAATGCACCAAGAACAGAATACAAGAATAAGGAATGAACTTTTAAAGCACCACCTGGAAAATTATAAACGGTAGGTAATACCTAACAACAGATGCTAAAAAACAAACCCATAAGGAAAACAAAACTCAAACACCTAAGAATCGTGGCAAATGATATATTTCAGTGTGTTACAAGGAGATCCAGAAAGAGAGTATAGCCCGGTCCTCCGTTCAGCTAAACCTTGATTTCAACATTTCTTCTGCAGATGTTTGTTTTAAAGCTAAAGGTGAACCAGCTCATCCGTGTCTGCCATAATCCACCAAAAGCAAATATGTAGTACATTTGATTTACATCACATACAGCTTATTAAAGCTTTATTTGAGTCCGAGATGAATGCATACATTGTTATCTGTGACAGCCTTATACTGAACTAGGAGTAGACTGATCTTAAGCAATGCACCGGAAAAACCGTGGACACAGTGTACTCAGGGTCAGTGAGGAGCTAAGCACACAGACTTAACAAAGATATTGTACCTAATGGGGCGTTACCATGACAGGACTGAGTATGGAGAAGTATAAAAAGAGGAAAGGTCACTGAACTCACCTCAGTCGTTGAAAGAAACTGAGGCAGACAAACCAGTGAGGTATGTAGATCAATTTGGATAAATGCATACATTTAAATATAAATGTTTAAATGTAAAACTGCTTTCAAACATCAATTTAAAACTCATTAGTTTGAATTGTAAAACAGAAATCTACTTACCTCTGACAAGAATTCACTGAGTTGTGTCTTTATGTGATTTTATTCATTTTTTTTGTCATGAAATCTGCAGATTTGGAACCACTGTTCATGTTATGTGTGTTTGTCTGTAACAGGCTGCAGTGCAGATCAGAACGATGAAGTTGTTGGTCCTGACTTTAACCCTTACCCTGCTGTTCACAGCTGGTGAGTCTGTCACTGATTCTCTACTAGACAAACACAACTTCTGCTGCTGAGCTACAGGAAGACCTACCTGTTTGCAATAAATTACAACATCAGCATACACAGCCTTGACCAATGATTTACACTCCATGAACTTCAACTTGAATCAAATTTTTCATGTTCTTCTAAAACCCTCATTCAATTTTAATGGTATTTTAAGTGACAGACCAACAATCAGTGCATAGTTGTGAACTGGAAGGAAAATGTTTTGCATTTTTCTATTTTTGTTTACAAATAAATCTGAAAAGTGTGGCATGCAAATTTCTCCCGCCCTGTTTATTTCAATAGCCTAAACAAAAACTCGGTTTAATCAATTGCCCTTAGAACCCACCTTATTTTAATAATCTCCCTGGGTGTACTTTAGTCTTAGCATAGATTCAGCAGCTCTGTAAAGGGCTCAGATGTTTGTAAGAGAACATTATTGAACAAACAGCATCATGGAGACCAAGGAACACAGCAGATATGTCAGGGATACAGTTGTAGACAAGTTTAAAACAGCATTAGGTTATAAATCAATATCCCAAGCTTTGAAAAACTTTTTAATCAATTATGTGATAATGGAAAAAGTATGTCACAACTTTAAACAACTGTAAAACTCTACATAAATCTGGTCAGATGAAACAAAAAATTTACTTTTCTATCTAAGGCAGAAAACACACCCTAAAGGCACCATGCCCATTGTCACACATAGAGGTGGCAGTATCATGCTGTGGGGATGATTTCTTCAGCAGGAACAAAGAAACTAGTCAGAATTAATATGAAGATGGATGGAGCTTAATACTGGAAAACCTGTTAAAGACTGCAAAAGTCTTGGGGCAGAGGTGGAGTGGTTTAGATCAAAGCACATTCACGTGTTAGAACGGTCCAGTCAAAGTCCAGACCAAAATGTAATTCAGAACCCGTGACAAGCCTTGAAAATTGCGGTTCACAGATTTATCCAATCTGACTGAACTTGAGCTTGACTTTACAAAGAATGGGGAAAAATGTCAGTCTCTAGATGTGAATAGACGGTAGAGACATACCCCAAAAGACTTGCTGCGTTAATTGCAGCAAAGGGGGCTCTATTAAGTGTTTTGTCAGGGGGATGAATACACATCAATGCACGTCACAATTTTCACAATTTTGTTTGGAAAAACCATAGATTTATCGTGGTTGTTACAAAATGTGAGAAAGTTCAGTTGGTATAAACAGTTCTGCAAGACACTGTAAACGTTTATTTTTGTTAACTTATTTTATTTGGTGGAATTATAACGTTTTGTTTCCAGGACGTATTTCATCTGAAAGCATAATCATCAATATTTAAATAAACACTTAAAAAACTGCCTGAAGTATCTGGTACTTGCTTCTGTTTTCAGGCGGTGCTCTAGACTGTCATCGCTGTGTCCCAAAACGGGCCGGAGGGACCTGTCAGCTCAAAGTTGAGACGTGTAAGCCAAATAAGGATGCCTGTGTTGCAGCCAAATTCCTCCGAGAACCATGTGAGTTTCTCAAAATAAGAAAACATGAAGAACAGCACCCAAGCAGTTATAGACAGAAGGTCATTTAAAGTATTTAATCTTCCTACATGTGTCCAGTTCGGCAAAGAAGCAGAAAACTACAGAAAACTTTTAGTTTTGTTTAATTTTTGGTTCTTTGTTATTTCCCGGAATCTCTCAAACGCCACCTGTTAAAGTGAAGCAGGTTCTCCTTGCATACTTAAACCAAATCTTTATTTTCTTTTCTTTCCACAGTTGGCCAATTTCAGAGGTGCATTGCCCTCTCAGACTGCAAAATGCTGGGGATGAACGCCTACATAAACATAAAGTGCTGCACCGAAGACATGTGCAACACCTTTATTCCAAATTAAAGAAAAGAGGTCAGCTGAGCATCAAGGACCTACGTAGTATTCATCAACTGATAAATAAAATAGTATGGAGAAAAGAAAAGTGCCTCTAATATTGTTTCATTCCTATGTGACCAAGCCTATGGAGCTTCTGTTTTTTTTTCAGTTTCAAAAGATGTATCCTTGTTTTTTTACACTTCCAATCAGAAAATTACATACATTCATCATTAGTTTTAATCTCCTGACATTTTTCAGCTTTTACTTATTTGAACTGTATTTTTACCTTTTTTTTTGCAGGATTAACTGCATACAACAAAAAACCTGCGATTTTTAAACACAACATGTTTTAGAAGTTTGGATTTATTTTGAAATTTTCTCAAATCCACTCATGATGAAGATTGAGGCTCATATATTTACATACTCCTCTATAATATTTGTATGAATGCCACACTCTCTACCTGTTTATTTGGAGTCATCCTCTAAATATGACCACTTTTGTTTTTGCAGAGTTGGTAGACCTCAATAAAATGTTGTTTTCAGGTTGTTTTCCTGACACAGACACTGTTTATGCATAGTACAGCAGATTCTAATAGGGTTATGGTTAAAGCTTTGATGAAGACCTTCAGGGAGTTAATGCAAGTCTTCCATGACTAGTTTTAATGCGTATTTGTCACACACTAAAAGGGAGATCAATTTCCTGCTGGAACACAAAATTGTGTCCAAGTTTCAACCACCTAATTCAAACGGTCACCCTCAGCTTAAAGTAAACTGGTTCAAAAAATCAAAAACAACCAAGAAACCAGCTAGACTCAAGCCAACCATGAACAGTGAAGTATGTTTAACATCAACAGACTGAAATTTGCGGCCACTTGCTTTTAAAACCGAATGTCTTCTAAAGAAAAGTTTCACGGAGCAGGAGATTAAGATTGAGCTATTAGGCCTTGGCAGCAAATAATATATATATTTGGAGGAGTCAAGATGAGGCTTTTAAGAAAAACGTAATAAAACTATAACAACTGTTAAGCATGGTAGTGGCAGCATCATGCTAAGGGTCTGTTCTGCTGCAAGTGGTATTGGCAGAGTGTACAGACTAATGAAGATGTCCTCCAACCTTTCCTTAAAATCAAATGCTAGACAGATGAAAGTTTCCACAATTTAATCAAAACTGGTTTTGGGTTGCATACAGCAGCTAACATCAAGCTTGGTCCTGACCTTAACCCAATTTAAAGGTTTATAAAAACACAAAAGCAAGCAGTTTGAATGAACTCTATTAATAATGTCAAGAAGAGTGGTGAAACATTCAGACAGACCTATGTCAGAAGCATGTTGATGTCTCCAAAAGTGTTATATTTGGCCTCTTTTTGATATTTTTCATTATATGTGCAGATAAGCAAAGCAAAAGTGAGCAAAAAATTAATATTTAAATCCCTCAGAAAAAACCCATGGACCATCCTGCTTTACATAACCACTTTTTGCTTTAATGATTACAATCAAAAACATTTGTACAACATTTTCAACATTAGAAAATGGATGCAGACTTTCTTTTTTTTAAATTTTGACTGACAGTAACCAATGGGAAACTAAATGAGGGACAGAGACATGGGTACTGAGAGGTGAGGAAGTAGAAAAGAGGTGGATATTGGAGGGCCCACACACAGCTGGTAATATATCCGAATAAAGATTTGTTAATCTGTTTTCATATCTTCAGCAGACACCACAATTCTTTTATCCTGGGTCATTTAACCAGGGCTGTAGCCTTATATGGAAGCTGTTCAGGGAAAAGCCAAGATGCATCAAGCCTACTGTTTCTGTTCCCAGCTACAAATATTTCTTCTAATACATCCATACCAGCTGTTTCAGGTTTTGCATCAGTGCTGAGCACAGAGATGGGAAGGTGGGCTGAGCGAAATTTAAGACATGAGAATAACCACCCATCCATGTTTTTTAATCACACACACAAAGAAAAACAAGGATGACAGAGGGGGAAAGGGGAATACTGATAATGACAGTGGAGTCAGAGCCATAAATATACACTTTTAGGTATTTAGGACCCTGGTTGAGGAAGGGGAGTGGACTCAGATGAGGTTGGGGGGAACTGGCGGCTAGCCTTCAAGTAACGGGATTTCCCAGTGCAGTGTCCTGTGTGTTGATTGGGCGGCTCTACATCATGGAGCAGGGGTTTTTTACAGGCTGCACTCCATCCATCTTTTCCGCCTCCAAGATCATCCTCCGGAAAACCTCCACGGCCGTCTGAGGGAGTGAGAGAGAGCAAGAAACACATATGGAACAACGTCAAATCCTTCCATGGAGTTTCTGACTTTTATTTACATCAGTCAACTGCATCCAACTTCATTTGAAGAAGATTAGTTGACTACCTGAAGCTATTTGTGTGGTTGTGTATTTTCTATTTAGTTCAACACATAAAAGGCCAGAAAACAGGTTTTGATTTTTACTGACTGTTTGGGGTACACAAAGCGGACATTTTGTGACCATGCGTTAAGTTGTACCTGATAGCTGAACTCATATCAGAGTTACTTTTTCAAAATCTGTTCATTCCACAGTAAGTATAATACATGAGTAAATAGCGAATATGGTTATATGTAATGGGAATAAATAATATTCTACAAGCAGAAGGTTGCTAATAGTTATCTTGGTTTGATCAGACGTCTTAATCTGTCATATTTCATAAGAATCAGCTGGCCCAAACAGGAACCATAATCTAAATAGTGTAAAACATGAAATCCAATTAAACTATACATGAAATTTGATAATTTTTAGTTATTTAACAAAATAATTTAACAAAACTTTTTGGCTACCATGTCATGATTCAACAAGAGACTGAACTGGACAATTTTCCACTTAAATGCGCCCTGACAGGTGACCTAACTGAAAAATTTAGATCTTTTGCCAACCTGATGTAGACATTGTGGAAAAAAGACTCAAAGTTAGATATATATATATTTTTTACCAGAAAGGTGTTAAAAGGAAGTAAGAGGAAGCTCAGATGTATGAGAAAGTTTTTTTTAAAGGAAATTATTTTCTATGCGATATCCGTGATTCTGACAGGGGCAAACGTGTCAGAGAGAGCAAGACTTCCTGCTGATACCATGAGGCCTGAAACGAGCACAGCAACATTGCTCTGCTTTTTTAGCTTTCAACATTTGAATGTCACAGAACAAATAGGACTTTAAAATGTTGGTAGACTTTTGCAAATTTCAAAGTTATAATACAAGCCTACAATCATGGGAATGCACACAGGGGAGACTGCTGTTTTATAATGCTAGTCACTCTAACCATTTGAATTGCAAATATAACATGCTGAAGACAGCTTAAAAGGTCAACTCAGAATTAATTTGGTCCCTTTTAAAATATATTACGCTGCTATCAGATTGTTTTCTATCTAGCCCATGTAGGCTGGTCAAAATATGGTAAAATGAAGTTCATTTTCTGGCAAATAAAGTTCTTTGAAGTATGTGTGTTGGTTTTTATGTACGCCCTTTCTGAATGTGTGTATTTTCTGAGATCTTTGGTGTGGAATTTATTGTTCTGGTACCTTATGACTGGGTATGTTACTTTTCCATATCACCATGGTTTAATTTTTTTTCAGATTAAAGGATCAATCAGCCATCTGGGGATAAAATATCAGTGCCCCCAAGTGGTCTGAAAATTGTTAACCAACTTCCTCAGAAAGTAGGTCAGGTCAAGAATCCACTAGGACCCGGTTGCATTATGCATTTCCACGGTTTTGGAGGAGATTGAGTAATGTTATTATTCACTCACTGCTGCGATTTTCTTGCAGTAGAGCACAAATGGAGTTTACATGGTGTGTGAGAGTAGCTGCACGCATAGTACGAATTTGTTTGACATGTCCAAAAAATCCCTGATAGCCTGGCTAATCTAGTGATCAAACTGTGCATGCTAACAAGCAGAGAAAGCTGATGTGGGAACGTTGGCTTTCTTATGACACTTTGTCTTCCATCACTATTGAAACAAAAGACAGATACGCATTGTTGGGCTGGGGTATAGGTAAAATGATTCTTCAGTGGCTGCAGTCTTACACATGGCATGATGTTGGCTCTGATCATAACATATAATTAGTAAGCGCTAACAGATCAGAAAATCTGAAAAATTTCTGCTAAGGCCACGTAATATTTAAAAAAAATCATGTGATGACAATATTATTGGTAAACACCGTGTATTGATATCAGTTACGATAATTCCACATTTTCCCAAATGATCTCTCTTTTTGACTCACTTTGTGACCTTTAACATCTTGGCAGCGGCAATCAGTATCAGGTGTGGATATCCAGTGTAGTGACACCCAATCCACAGTCTGAATATCTTATGAACTCATGATACTTGGAACATATTAGGTAATAAATATTACATTTCATATAATCCCTTGCTATATTAATATTGTTTACACTGACATTTTAATGACAGCATATTTGCAACATATTTTGCAGCCCTAATTTCTAATACCAAGAGAAAAAAATACATGGGTACAAAATGTGCTGTTTAAAGGCTCAAATGGAAGTAAGGTGGGATAAAATGGCAATGAGTGAGTATGAAAATGAAAAAAACAAAAACAAAAATCCAATTAAGCGTATAAAATACAACAAAGTTGATAAAATTTGTAATATAAAATATTTTTCAGAACACAGTAACAAAGCAGTGAACAATAGCAGCTGCTGTATAAAAGTCTTCTACTGCTGATTGTTTTTAAAGGTTTTTTCCACATGTTGAGTCAAAAATGTTAATCTAAATATGTTTTCTAAAGGATATTATTTGTTTGGTGTTGTATTTTACAATTTTTTTTTAAATATTGCTTTCCTGAAATATTAGAATTTTTTATTTATTTATTTTTTAACAATGTCTTTTTCAGTTGTTATTTTTAAATGTGTTTGTCTTTTTTACATCAATATTATGGTTCTTATTTTGCTTCATGTTTCATTTTTCTGCTGCAACATGTTAAGTATTGTTGTTCTATTATCTATAGTCACAACTGATTTTATCTCTAATATTTTTTTAGTTCTTCTGTTTAGTTACAGAAATATATTTAGTGTGCAATTATGTATTGTCGTGTAACTTCTAAAACACATTGCTCTTTGTTTTGTTGTACTTTGGACTTGATGGAGGCTGTTATTTCTCTTATAAATAGAGATATCTGTGAATAGTATGAGATGTGCTGCGTAGGATATGGCTTTGTGCAGTTGTGCATGAGTGACTTTTTGTCCACTTGAAGGCAGGAAACACAATGCAGACATGACAGGAGTGAAACCGCAGGGCCACAGAACACAGACTGTGTAGGCGTCTTCAAGCACACCTGCTCTTTTAGTTCATGTAGGCGGAGTGGTAAAGTGCCTCTGAGCTAGATAAAGTGGAATTTGAATCAGACGGCGGCGATCACTTAATTCACTGTAAGCCAGGCACATTGCAGTAGGGTCATCGCTCTGACACAGCTGATGATCGACTACGAGCAGCACGACTGATGGAAAGGAGGCTTCTCATCAAGAAATTAAGTGTAGAGCAGAAACAACAAAAGCATTCGCAACGTTTCAATCACACCACAGGGAATGATGGAACGGAGATAGCGAGGTTCAGGATTGATGAAAAACTGTGGTCCAACATCTCCTGAGTCATAGCGATGCAATCTGTGTGGTACTGGCTTGTTTTAAGCTGGTGCAGTCTAACGTTATTTAGATGGGATCTAGATAGGTGCCTGTAGTCACATAGCGATCTGGTGCAGAACTTCTCCTATACGAGGCAGGAGATTTAGCAGGACAGTGAGTTCAGGTGGGTGATTATGCTTCTTATGCAACACTATACAAAATGCAAAGTAATAATCAATCATAATAATTTATAAATCAAAGCAGGAGGTTTTATTGACATCACTAATATATTCTGATATTCTGTATGGCTGAATCAGTGTGGTGCATTAAATTTGCTCCTGAACTGTGTTTAGAACTGTGTTTAGAAGGATATGGTTAATCAGTTAATTTGTGGTTTAGAAAGGGGGGCAATTATATGTTCACATTAAGCCAGGTTAGTTTGGATAGCTTTTTTTTTTTTACCTCTCAATAAATGTCAATAAAAAGTCATCATTTTAAGACGGCATTTTGTATTTTAATCCTTTTCCTTGAAATTTGTAAGCTTACATTATGTGGTAAATGTTTACCTTTGTGCTAAAACCAAATAAGTGAGCTGTACATGACACAAGGTGGCATAATTGTATGAATGAAAATTATTCCTGCTTTGTTTTTCTTTAGGGTTTATGTTTTTTATGTGAGAAAATTGTAATAAATTGTAATTTTACAATAAAACAATTTGACATATTTTGCTTGGTATGAAATTAGAGGTTATATTTAACCAACCCCGATAATGTCAGGACTGAGAGAGGAAATCTGCACAAGTTGCACAAACACATATAAAGAAATTCACACAGAAGCAGAAGAACTTTATCAAAAAACAGATAAATAATCTCTTTACCTGGTTCTCCTTGGCTGAGGACTCCATGAAGGCTGCGTTCCAGGATTCAGCTAAAGCTTTCCCCTCTTCACAACTGATCACACTGATGTGACAAAAAACAAACACAAAAGGAAATATTTAAAAATCTATTAGAAGCAGCTCAGAAGTCTGCAGATGTAAATGAGTGATTTGTATAGTAATGTGCCAAATATACCCTCCTGGAAATGTTGCAAAACACAGTGCAAGCTTTGTCAGCACTCATTCAGGGAACATTTCGATAATTCTCATCTGTGTTTCAGGTCAAATTTACAGAAAACTACTTGTTACAATGACCAGAAAGCCCTCTGACCTATCAGTGCTGTAGAAAAGTATATTTACCCTTTCATTACTTCTTCTTTCCCCTTTCTGTCACAGTTAATATTTCAGATCAACCTAATTTTAATATTTGATAAAGATAGCCCAAGTAAATACAAATTCTGTTTTCAAATTATTATTTTCAAGCTATCCAAGCCAACCTGAACCTTTGAGAAAATTAACAGTGATTAATCACATTCTGTAGGACAGTTCAGTTCAAATGCATTACAAAAACCCAGGCCCGATTACTGTCAGACCTACAGAATAAAAATATACAGTAGCTTAAAACAAAACCGTCTGACAACAATGAAGTAGGCTGAAAGATCTCAGAAAGCAATCGGCTATGCCCTGATCTAAAGAAATTCAAGAGCAGATTAGAAAAACAAAGTCACTGACATTTATCAGTCTGGAGCTTTTGAGATTCCAATAAACCACAGTGGGAGCAATTATCTGCAAATGGAGAAAACAAGGAGCAGCGGTGGACCCTCCCAGGGGTGAGCAGCCAAACAAAACAATTAATTTAGGATCAACTCTCAGAACATGTCTACAACTCATCCAGGAGGTCACAAAAAATCCAGAACAACATCCAGATCCTTGCAAATGTCACTTGCCTCAGCTCAGATCAGCAATTCACCAATAAGAATGAGAGACTGGGCAAAAATGGCATCCATACTATAGTTCGTAGGTGAAAACCACTGTTGATCAAAAAGAATACAAAGGCCCGTCTCACATTTGCCAGAAAAATCTTGATTATCCCCAAAACGTTTGGGAAAATATTCTGAGGACTGATGCCATTACATTTGGCATAAAACTAGTATTTCAGATTAAAAAATGTTATACCAGCAGTCAAACATGGTGGTGGTAGCCTGGCGGTCTTGGGCTGCTTTGTTTCTGCAGGACCCAGACAGTTTCCGTAATTGATGGAACTAGGGATTCAACTTTCAAGCAGGAAATCCTGAAGGAGAACGTCTAGCTGGCAGTTTGTGGCCTGAAGCTAAAGTTCACTTGGGTTATGCAGCAGGATAGCGATCCAAAGAACACCATCAAGTCCAGCTCTGAATGGCTTAAAAACAAAACCAAATTAAAGTTTTGGAAGGTTATTCAAAGTCAAAACTTCAACCCATTTCATGCTCAATAACCTTCCAATGTGGCTGAATTGAAAAAGGTTCTGCAAAGAAGAGCGGGCCAGGTTGTTTTTCCCTTAATGAATAGAATCCTTTAAAAACATCTTTTGGGGTTTACTCAGTTATTTTTGACTGGTTTTAGAATTTCTCTGATGATCCGAAACATTAGAGTACGACGGAATAAAACAAAAAAGAAGAAATCTTCAAAGGGGCAAATAGTTTTTCACAGAACTCTATGAGCATTTATGCAATCAGCAGTAAACCTAACAACGTTATGATGGGACATACCGCTCCATATGTAGGTCATTCTTGTTTCCGACAAGCATAATTGGAACTCTGCATTAGGAGAAAAGTCACAAAACCACAACAGCATTTATTTGATATGAGATATATGAGATACATAAAAATATCTCAGAAGAGCAAAGCTACAAAGCAAAGAAGAGCTACTCACTGAACCTTCCCCACCATGTCCAACAGCTTTTCATGGATAACTTGAACAACTTCAAAGCTAGAAGAAAAAAAAGAATAAAACAGAGGAAAGTCACACACAGTCCATCACATTCTCCAATAAGACATTGTTTGCTTTTAAGATGCCGGGATGAACATTTACCTTTTATTAGATGTTACAGAATAAACCAGAATGTAACCGTTGATATCTATGGAGTACGTCTGTGGAAAGATGGAGTATTCATCCTGGAAAAGATTTATCCAACAGAGAAATTAATTTGTAGTTATTCGACAAAAAATACTATATCAAAACCAATAGGGACACTTCGGGGACAGGCTAATGATAGAGTGTAAGACGGTCCTACCTGCCCTGCTGTGTCAACAAGCTGAAGGTGGTACTCCTGTCCATTTATTGTGATCATTTTAGTAAATGCTGCAATTACAAGTTTAGAAATAACGTTAATTTAAATACATTTAGTGATAGAAAAATAGCTGTGCATATAAATAACACAACATGGTCCTAATATAATAATTATCACTGGTCTGCACGTCTATTGACACAGTTATAAATCCAAGGAATTAGTTCAGCAGAGAACTGCCAATATCTGTCTCCAGATGAGCTTGGTTATCCATCACAGCAGAGAGGCAGTGCACATCCTGCAGCATCTCACTAATAATGCTGACACTGCTTCATGTTAAGCATCGCAGGGATTATTTATAGACACGGAACCGAGTACACAGCCAACGCAGGGCGGTATATGTGAGCAAAAGTATGAGGGAAAAACAGGAAAACAGCCTACAGGTAAAGTTTCGAGCCAGACCTCTCAGGAGTCTGGGATTATCCGTGTTGATGAACTGCTGTGTTTGTCCCACAAACAAAAGTACTGCCTTCGAGCAATGTTCACTTTTGCAACCGTGAGATGTCCAGACACGAACCGGTCAAAAATAACAGATCGTTCTGTTCCATCTCGCTCGCTCGCCCTCTCTCTGTCTGATATTAGTCGGTGTCGTGTTTCAACACATTATTGTAGAGGAAGCATTGCACCCTGGTGGGTGAAACTTGTGATTCATTGTCTTCCAATAACGTCTCACTAAAATCATAAAGGAATTACCAGACATTACCCTAAAGCTAATACCAAAACCCAGAAACCCCAGCATCCATCATAAGAGTACATCGCCTGACCAGGATGACTTTCATATGTTGTAATCTCACAACCTCAAACTTCAGTTCATTTTCTTTTGTGGTCTGCATTTGTGTTCACTCCCCTTTTTGCTCTGTCACTCCAAAACAAAATCCAGCATTTAGAATCACTTAATTAGTGAATTCATATGCAGCTCATGCATTATTATATCATCTAAATAATTATTTATTTCAGTAATTCAGTTCAAAAACAAAAACTCATTATTTACCATAATGACACAGGGAGTCGTAAAGCAAGCATTTTTAATTTGGATGATTATGGCTAATGAAAACTCAAAATCAGATTTTCAGAAATTTCTACTATGTAAGACAGGTACAAATAGTTTTTAATACTAAAATGTCACGCTACAATCTGTGCAATCATTGGGAAGGCTGCTGACTTGACAGTTACCCGGCAGACAGTCACTGACATTCTCCACAAGGAGGGTAGGCAACAAATAGGAGACTGCTTTGAATATTGGGTGTTCGCAGACAGCTGTATCCAACCATATTCATGGAGAGTTGAGTGTAAGGAAAAAGTGTGGTCGACAAAGCTGCAACAGGAAACAGGGATAGCTGCAGCTTTGAGAGGATGGAGAAGAACGTAGAATTCGCCTGTGAGTAATTCAGTCTCAAAATGAATACAGCTGTTCTGTGAAGGCCTGTATGAAGTCAGAGCATTTTTGAGACAAACGCAATATCATGGTTTCAGTACTTACAAAAGTAATGAAAAATAAAAGGACAGTGAGAGAACAGATAAAAGACAAATTGTTAGTCTTTTTGTTTTTGAATAACAATTTTCATAGAATATTGTAAAAATTATGCTGTTTATTATATTGTTGTTTTTTTGTATCTGTAGTCATAGTATAGCTGCCTTTGGTTGCAACAGAAAGTCTGGACTAAGAGCCCTTTACTCTTATGTGGGTTTTGGTCCCATGTTAAGAAGGCGTAGCGATCAGACATGCAGACGAACACTAAGAAAATGCAATAAATGCATAGCCACCGCATTGACAAAGCACCTTCTAAACAATCAAAAATGGTCTCACACACCACAGAGCTTCACTTGTAGCTTAGTTACTGCACCAAGGTGACATTCTGATCATCAGACAGTTAAAGTGCCCAAGAGAGCCATTAAGTGATTCCCTAATTGTCCAGTCTAGTTCAGAGCTTACAACAACAGCCTGTGCAAAACAATCTTTTCCAAAAGTTAAAAAACAGAAACAAGTAGGCTAAACCTTACAGTTATAAATGTTATATAAATTACACCAAACAGCCAAGTTGTATTACTCTAAACCATGGTTTACTGCACAAACTCTACAAAGGTATATGTTTTTTTATGTTAAATGTACAAACCTGACTCAGTTACACCAGTTCTGTCAGGAGAAATGGGTCAAAACTCCAGCAAACTACTGTTTGACCCAACGTTTGGCCCAAGTGATGCTGAAGGAATGTATGTAACCCTCTAACTTTGAAGAAAGTTAGAAAATAATATCTCTCATTATTGTTGCATTTAGCAAATATAACTTTTGTAATTCTAACTCACCAAAAATAGGAAACGTTTACTCTAACATATGTATTTTTATGCAGCATATATAAACTTCTGGTTTCAAATGTGTGCGAGGAGAAGGATAAAAGTCTTTCGCAAGATAGCTTCAGGTTCCTCTCCGTGTTTTCGAGTGGTTCCCTGAAGTGTCTCAACATGACAGCAAGATTACAGAGAAAATGCAACTCTTGACTAATCAATTCACTTGAAAGAAAAAAGACGAGACAAAGACTTTGGTGTATGAAAAGTGAGAGTCTCTTTTCCTTTTTGTCTTCCTGAGAATTAAATTATTCCACTTGACTTTCACCAGAAAGCATCTTCATGAGATATCTCAGCAGATGGAGAAGCTTAGCCTACTAGAAACAGAAACATATGATTGTAAAGCTGGCATCGCTGGGTTTTGTAGAACTGGAAAATCCACAGAATGATAAATTATATCATACACACTAAATTGCATTGAGCGAAGTCTGTGTGTTTCAGCTTCCATTTAACTGAATGTTTCCCAAATTTCAAACTCTGGAGAACTTTTTCAATTACCGTTGAATAGCCTGCAGGATAATAAAACACGCCTAAATATCTGCAATAACCCCACTAGCTGGTTTGATTTGGTTTATGGTCTGTTTATTATGTGCAAAAAGTTCATTTATTTTAAAATATAAAAACTCATGTTGTTTCTCTTTAAAGATACCTGTATAATATGAGCTACAGCAACATTTAATTTCAAAGTATTTTTGAATTAAATTAAAATGAATTGAAGAAGGAAGGCAGGAAGAAAGGAAGGGGACAAAGACAGACAAAATCCAGACTATTCCAGACTAGCCCTAGATCTGGGTCAGACATGATATTGTTTATTTTAATACAACAGGTATTAGAAAGGATTCAAATGTGTAAAAAAAATGTTGAATATTAGGCTTGATGAAGATGTCTTTGTAGATTTGTAGATTATGCAGGTTTTGTCAAGCTAAATTATAATCCCTAAATGTGGAAAGTGGATTCTGTTTACCAATTAGCTGACTTTCTAATGCAACAGGTTGCTATAGAATTTATTTAGGGGAATTAAAGTGAAGAGGGCTGAAAACAAATGTATGCCACATGTTTTACATTTTTATTTGTAAAAACTGTTGAGAACTGTGTATCATTGTCCTCTCTACTTTCTGTTGGTCTATCACATAAAAAACGAAGAAAATACACTGAACTTTGAATTTGTAAAGTGTCAAAATGAGAAAAAGTTTAGAGGGTATAAGTAATTTTGTGAGTCGCTGTACTTTCTTATTCAATGATGAAACTGAAACTTAAGAAGACATACTCTGTAACTTCATTTTGCTAAACACAGAGAGTATTACATGTGTTAGCTGTTTATTAAATAGATTCTAATTACATTTCTTAGCATTTTCTGTGTTCAAACAATAAATGAACATGTTCACTAACAGAGGTTTTACAGTACAATGTGTATAAATGATTTAATGAGACACAATGCATTAAAAAAGCAAATACGGCAGCCATATTAGATTTTGAGGTCAGAGTTGGTGAGGAATCTCTGCATTTCCTGAGTGGAATTCCAACTTCCTGGGACCTTCCTGTTTATTTTCTAACTTGTAACTTGGAAATGAAACTGAATAGAAGTAGCGCTCAAGATTAAATGGCATCCTTATACTATACATGCAGTAGAAAATAATTTTGTATTTTCTTCTCTTTTTTGTCTTTAGGAAAAAACCAAATTGGTTCTTTAATGCACTTCGTGCCCATACCTAATATGGATGATTGTGGCCAAGAACATAGGAAGGTTGTGATGATGGAAATGGAACAGAAGGGAGAGAAAAATTAGGTTTAATTGAAACCTATAACTGTAGCACCATATTTACAGGTTCTCCTCTTGTCGAGCAGCCCTGCTTCGAATAACAATAACACTGAGGGCAGAATAACACGGAAAATGTTTTTACATTTGACAAGGATAACATTTACATTTCTAACTACACAAGAAGCAGCAGGATGCAAGGGAATGTAAAGCAACATCTCATAAAATCCACACTTACTGTTTTCTATCGTAGGGTCATAGGAGTCCACAAACTGGCCTTCCACAAACTGAATTGTCAAGGAAGACTTTCCTGCAAAATATAAATTATAATGAGAAATAATCACTTCAGAAATTGAAAAAGAGATGCTGTGAATTTGGAAATTGTAAAAAAAGATGTCAGGATATTGGTTTTTGGTGTAAAAGGACTTTGGCCATGTAGTTCTTGTAAGAAAATAGTATTTGAACCTTTCATTGTATAGGAATTTAGAAAATATAGGTGCATCAGAATAAATTTGAATATCATAAAAAAATGCATTGAAATGTATTTGAATGGTCTATTATGTAGAGTTCAAAGTGTTTTCTGCTGGTCATGTTGATGATTATGGCTTACATCTAATAAAAGCCCAATATCGAATTTCTTTGAAAATCACATAAAACCAAGAAAAACATTTTTAATACAAAAATGAAAAGTTGGTGTATGTTCAGGGCTCCTTTTGCATATAACCGTGGCCTGGATCCGATCAGACTGTGGCCCGGCTGGGCTGTTAGGGAAGCCCTGGTTGCTTTGATAGCAACCTTCAGCTTGTCTGCATTGTTGGGTCTCATGTCTCATCCTTCTCTTGACTGTAATTGTCCTTCTCTCAGATCGATGCACACAGAACACAGGCAGGTTTGTTGGCCTATCCACCAGTGATACCATAGTCATTTAAAGAGATATTTGTGCTTTTGGCAGTGTGGGCAGGTGCCAAGTCCTTCTCCATCTCGATAAAGCTAATGGTGACTTTGAACTTGATAAAACACAGCCGATCAACACCAGCATATGACATGACTACCCAAATTATTAATTGACTTTGGACCACTCTGGACCACCGGGCAACGTTCCAGTCTTTTGACATTGTCTCTGGTTCAGAATTGGGCCCTCCGGCTTTTCACAGCCTTTTGATTCTCTCGCATTTTACTAAATGAGCTTTTCCTCAGAACCCTCTCAAGGCTGCAGTTATCCTATTTGCTTGTAAATAATTTTCAATCAAAGTTTTTTTGCTGGTAATCCTTCTTGTGGAGGGTGTCAATGACAGTCTGTTGGACAACTGTAGAGTCAGAAGTCTTCAAAATGATAGTATATGACATAAATTCATCTCTAAAAATCCTTTATTGCTTTTATGTAAAATTTAAATTATCTAAGGAACCATGTTTTAGGGTTTCATTAAATGGTTGTTGTATCAAAAGCAATTCTTTTGTGTAAGCTTTACTCAACCCATTTAATAAAATATGTTGAACATTTTGATAATACTGAAATATGTTAAATTGTTCCTTTTTACAGTCACCATGTGCTTGCTCTGGATAAGAGATTACAGCAAAGTCAATGACTCCCTGCAATCAGCTGGGCTTTATAGATGCATTACTTTGTACCAAATCTCTTTACAAATTGAATTTCACTGTATGGTGTTATAATTAATATCACCTCGGATTGTATACAATTAAAATATAACCTGTATATCTGACTGGGTTGTTCTATATTGATTTTATTATATATATTTCCTTATAACTGGATATGAGTTGCAGCTCGAAATTTTCTGTAAATGGGCGCTATATAAATAAACTGAAAATGTATGCAGCCATACGAAACCCCGGTTTTCTGTCATCAGCGCAGACATGCTGCCCTCTAATCGCGCTATCTCAGTGTGCCATCTTGCCATCCTCAGCATCCTCTCAGCGCATACAAATTGCGCTTCTTCTGTTTCTGATGGATACATTAATCGATGCAGTGATGCGTCACATCCACAGGACCGCCGGGCCTCCACGGAGCGTGGCACTGGCTAACATGGCTCCGGAGTTAGGGTCACTGATGGAAACCTAACCAGATGATCGGTTAGTGTCAACATATCCGCTTTGAACCGTACATTTGAGGCCTCCTGAAAATAAACACAAGCCCACGTCTCACTTGGTGGCGCTCATTCACCCGTTCAGAGATGTTGCGTGATGGAGCTTTCTCCTCTTGTAATTTAAGTCTATTATAGGAGGCGTAAACCGCCCTCATAATGGACTTAAACTGAGTGGAGAGGCCGAACAGATCTACTTTAAGCGTCTCATCCGATGGTCCTTTTTTAGAGTCATCCCCCCTCCCAGTTAGCGTCGCCTGTCGGGAACTTACCTACGGATCTGTACCCAAGGATGGCGATTTTTCGTGACTTTGGCTGCGGCATGTTCCGTTCCCGGTTATAACATCCAGTCCTCGGGCTCTACCGCAAGCTCCAGCGGGAATGGCATCCAAATAAATTCAAGATGCGCTCAGATCCGACATACAGCGTCCAGATGGCGGCGGGACACCCTCTTTTTTCGATGTAGCTATTCCGTATTTAATAAAAAAAAAGGCTTTAACTTTATATATAAAAACGCATGGAGTATCTTAAGATCTACAATAACTGCGTCACTCCCCTTTGCAATTTAATGAATAAATAATTACTGCACGGTTCTGATTGGCCAAAATATGATGAAAGGCGGGCTGAATGCGTCTTTTTGTCTTTTAATTGGATGGCACAGCTTTTTGTCAAGTGGTTCTGAATTGTGATTGGTTGTGACTTACTGCATGACGTGTTAGGTGGTCAACAGCAGTGTCATTCACATCTTTAGGGTTAGGGAGCACAGATTCAGGCTTTAACAATGAATAATTCTTTAATCTTTGGTAGTAAAACAATATTAATCTTTTCAAAATTCAGATTATTAGGCATGCCCAATGTCACACAGACCAAAAACGTACCTCTATCTATCATAAACATTGAACGTTTTCACATTTTATCATAATAAAAGGCACAAACCTTGATGCATTTCGTTCTTTAAAACATAAAATAGTACAAGAAAAATGATACATGCTATAATTTATTTTTACAAATACAAATCTCAAAAGGGTTGGCACACTTTGTGTTCATCGCCCAAGGTTTTTTGTCATTTCAAAATGAATTGAGGTTGGTCAGTGAACAGAAGGAAATAAATACCTTTTGGTTTAATTAAGAATTTGTTGCATTTCTTTCTTACAACTTTCCTGAAAAACTCGTTTGAATGAAGTGACACATTTCCTTGACTCCTGCTTTAAGGTCAGCATGTTAATGGACCTCTGAGCTAAGTTTTGAGAACAGAAGAAATAGCAAAAAATTACACTTTCAAGAGCATTAATGTTACATTAAACTTAATGAGCACAGCAGATATTGTGTTAAGCTCCGCATTGTGTATTATGACAGAACAGCAAGCTACAACGTAAGGCAAATAATATGCAAGGTTTCATAACGCAAACTAGAAGCAAAAGAAAAAAATTATTAGAAATAAAACTTATGAACATTTCAAAATCCAAATCATATCTCTAAGGCCTTTTGGTGCTCTTTATCCCAGTAAACTTTCCCCTAGAGCAGGAGTCCACAGCTAAAATTGAAGGGCGGTCCACTACCTCAATCATCCAAACACTTTGGGGTCCGAACATTTTAAATCAACTTACAAATATATTTTGTCATATATAACAATATATTATATAAATATATTTTCTTTCATTTTATTTAACATCTAATTGTTTTTTTTTTTAAGTACTCATCAAAAATATGCCCATGAAATCATCTGCTGAACAGAAAAGTGCAATCCAATTTAAGTACCATTATTAAACGCAGTTTAAATGGCACAGTCGAGCTGGGTCTGTACATCTTGGTAGAACTGTTCTGCTCTCCTTGTGCTTGTTACCCTAACAGTTACCCTAAGTTGTTGTCCTTCTTTTCCATCTAAAAGTGTGTCTGCCACAGCTTCCATGCACTCTCTGATCATTCCCCAGTCAGAGAAAGGCTTTTTGCGTTTTCCTAAAACCACTGTACTCCCAGTGAACACTCGTATGTTCGCTGCTGTGCTGTAAGACTGATATCAGCCATGTAGCTCGCTCATGCTGTCACCTCAGTTCATTATTTTCTTGTCCTACCGTCAGACCCAAGCGGATAGCTTTGGTTGAAGTTCTTGTTTGGTTTCATAATGTCTCTTTAGATTTCCCCTTTTTATAAGTCAATCTGATTCAAAACATATAAGGCAAGCAGACTGGCCTTACACCAGACGGTAGTTGAAAGGAAAGCGTATGCTTCTGTCCATTCATCTTTAAAATTTGTAATTTTCAAAGTCCACTTTACGTATTTTTGGGAACGTCATTTTATTTTACCCACTCATCTGTGCCCCACCAGGTCATTGTACTAACAGCAAGCTTGAGCTCCCAAGCTTGTAACTTAGCAACCCACGTTCAAGGAGCCCGCAGAGTTTCTTCTTTGTCGTTTACTGGCGGTTGACATACAACGATGTGGTGCATTACCGCCACCAGCTGGCTTGGAGTGTGGACCGCAATGTCTCTGGCCAACATAGCTGCCCGTCACGCCTGTTCAAAAGTCAGACGCGGCATAGAATGTATATAGTAAATAAGAAAATGCTCTCTGGGTCAGGATTTGGACCGGAGTCCGGGGTTTAGAGACCTGTGCCCTAAAGTTTTATCAAAAAACTATTGATTTAATTTTTTTTAACTTCAATGGTTTGATCAAACTTTGGCCCACACAGTGTTATAACGTATGTACACGGATGCCTTCTAATAATTGAGCTGCAGCAGAAAAACGACCAATAATGCCTAATATTATCAGCTTTTTCTTTCAAGTCATCCTGACAGTTTCAGCGTCTCACGGCACAGAAATGGGACCTTGGAGAGTGATGATGTTGATGGTGATGTTCTTGGTCTACAGGAGTGTTTAAGTGTCAGCAGCTCATGCGAAAGTATGTGTTCTGCAGCGCCCCCCGGTGGTGAGAATTGGGGACTGGAGTAATGTTCAGGAATGACGGTTGTGTGGAGATTCCTGACTTAATTGCTTTCAGAAGTCCTGAGCTGAATGAGTCACTGCGTGCTAGCTGTTAGGTGGCCTTTGACCCTGATGAATGAACACAAGGGATTGTGGCAGTCTGAGACTGTGGTAGCAGCAGCGGGAGGTTTTTGGGTGCAGAACTAGCACAATGGCAAAGGAAAATAAAATACATAGAATTCTAGTTTCACAATAAAGACCATTAAAAAGTAGTATACTCCCTCTTCTCTGCCCCATATGTGACCCTCTCCAGGATTGACTTATTTAGTTAATAGCAACAAGGCAAAAAGATGCTCACCATCTTCACTGTTTTTTTATTTACTATCCATTCATCTTCTCTACCCGCTTATCCCACAGGGTCCCGATGTTTTTCTCCAGTGGTCATTGGGCATAAGGATTGTGTCACCCTGAACTGGTAGCCAGTCTATCACAGGGCGACATAACAACTCGCAGGACAGACAACCATGCACACACACGTATACCTAAGGGCAATATAGAGATACCAATTAGTCTAGCAGTGATGTTTTTCTCTTAAGTCAGTTTTTGGACTCTGGGAGAAACCTAGAGTACTGTATCTGGAAAGAACCTGTGCATAGATTGGGAGAACATGCAAACTCCATGCACAAAGCATTTAGACCGGGATTCAAACCCAGGACCTCTGTACTGCAAGGCAACAGTGCTACCAACTGTGCCACCAAGCAGTTGACTTTTTAGTTTATTAGTTTCTTTATTTTATTGTTATTATTATTGAAACGATTACCTCACTGTGCACCTGTATTCCTGCACTTATAAATCAAATAGATTATTCGGCAACTAACAACAAAAATAAAATCCTTAAATCAGCAAATAATCAGAATTTCAAATAAAAAAGGACTTGCTGCGGTGTGTTTTAGTTTTGATTATCTTCATGTTATCTTCTCTCTTTGTTCACTGGTGACTTGTTCTCATTTTCACTAAGAAATTCTTTGGAACATGTTGACCCCACGTGGTAAAGAAAAGTGAAAATATAAAGAATACAAGTTTCACAAGCCTTTTTTAAAATAAACCCTACCCTGCCTGTTAAACGTTTATCTATTATGGTTTAGTTTGATGAACAAAGTTGTAAAGATGCCTAACGTATGCAGATTATGCTGTTATATTTAACGGCAAAGACTCCACAGCACGATGCAGAGATGCTGAAACGGCAAATGATGATCTAAGAATCTTCTTCTGTATTTCAGTTGTACCCAAACTGTCTTAATGTGTTTAATTATTTATTATTAATCAGACTGGAAATAAAAAATTTAAAAAAAGTGTCGTTTTGGATTCCAAAAATAAATTTGAAGCTCATATTAGTACCGTGTCTACAACTGTAGAAACTGATCTTCTTTGTTATTTTTGTATAAAACTTAGTGTGTTTTTTTCCCTTTTATATTTTGCTTTATTGCTGGTTTTAAATACGTGCCTTTGTATTTGTAGTTTTGAAGGTTTAACTTTTAACAGCATTACCAGAGACTGGACCTGCAACTTACCCTACAGCCAAAGGCTCCATTCTAAACAGAAATGTTTCTTTTTTTCCCCAAATGTAATCATATTTTATGTTCTGTCCCTGTCTTGTGAAGGTTTAAGAAACAAATCTTAAATGTTAAAAAATACACTAATATAATACAATACATGTTTTATGAATAGAATAATTCTTAATAATGCTTTCACCCAAATGATCAACCATAGCTGAAAAGAAGCATCCCAACAGCATGATGCTGCCACCATGTTTCGTGTTCAGAGTGATGTGCTGTGTTAGTTTTTCAGACTCACAGAGCATGCACACTAATGTTTTCTAACAAACCTAAGAGGCTTTCTTAGAACAACTGGATTTATAATGTTAAATAGCACACAGGTGAAATATTATTATTATTATAACTGTTTATTAATAAAGCAACTTCTGATGGCAAGGGGCACTGAAGAAATATGCACACAACACTTTTCTACATTTTATTTGTAAATAATGCACTGCTTTGTATTGGTCTAGCACATTTAAATACATTAAGGTTTATTGTTGTAATGTGACAAAAAACAAAAAGAGTTATGAATTCTGTTGCAAGACGCTTGCATACATGCTTTATTAATATTTGAGATTAGAAAGAAGAAAAAAATTCTTCAGGATTGTCTTTCTTATCCACCAACAGGTGGAGAGTGGGACAAACAAAGCTCCATGTCAGATCAGCTAGGTTTTAATTGTGTTAAATTGTTAAGTTGTGTGATCAATCATTTTTATAGCTTAGGATTCATTTAGTTTTTGTTGCTCATGTTCGAAGTATTCCATTTATTACTGTTATGATTATTATAGCATATTCCATGTAAACCTGGGATTTTATAAGATGCTATAGAAATACATTTGATGTTTTTTAAATACATAAAACGTATTTAAAAAAATATATTTAAAATTTAAATACGTAGCTAGAAAACCGAATATCACAGACAAAACCCATCAGAGCCAATGAGTCATTTAAAAATTTGATTTTACGGGGAAAGTTATAAAGATACAGTAATAATAGAATGAGCAGGCTTACAGTATTTAGAAATGTATTTTACCTTACAAAAAATTTGCATTTGTTCAAATTCATCTAACCTTTTGACTTGCTTGAATTAAGTTTGGCCAGTAGGTGTCCCCATGCACCCATTTGTAGCCCCCAGGAATGCTTGCAGAGCTTCTGCTTCTCCTACGTCCCCTTACAAATAAAACCTTCTAATCATAGTTTATTTCCATCGTGTGTTTTTGTTCCGCTCTTGTGATCCCTTGATGTTTGAACTCTGCTAGGCCAAACGCCTCAACCAGCTTACACACATCACTGATTATCTGATCCAACGCTGTACTTGACTATGACTGTTTAAATACCCACATTCTAATATAACTGAGACCTTGAACCAAAACCACAGGTATGTAACAAGACAATAGGAACTAAGGCTCCAATTAGTTGGTTAAATTCAAATGCAAACAATGGAATTCATGGCAGTCAGGGTGAGATAATGAGAGCTTTTGACTTCAGACTTAAGGTGTCGATCATTCCTCAGTGGTTTGGTCCACAAACAGGGATCTTTAATGTCCCTCTGGTGGGTTTTGGTCGCAAAACTCTTGCAATATTTATATTCTCTCACACAAGCCTGAAAGACATGCAGCTTTCCATTCCCTGTGAGTGATCAAACCCCCTGCTTCCCTGTCACATCCTGGGCCATTACTTCTTAATCACAGAGATGTCCAGTAAGATCCAAATGTTTTGCTTCAACACACACTTCCCAGCAGCAGACACGAGAAATCACTGCAGTCAGCAATAAGTGACTTGTTCTGCATGACATTGGATGCCAGAAGGAAAAGAAATGGTGCTTGCAATCACTGTAACAACACACACGCATATATTGCCTTGTAAAAGTATTCATACTCCTTAAAGTTTTTCACACTTTGTGTGTTTCAACCACAAACTTCAGTGTTTTGTTGGGAATTTATGTAACAGGCCAACACAAAGTAGTAGTAGGAAAGTAATACATAGTTTTAAAATGTTTTCATCATTAAAAAAAAAAATGGGTGGCATGCATGTGTATTCACAACCCCAATTACTCTGATACCCAGTCCTACTATCTATCTGACTATCTACCAGTGGCGGATGCTGGTCTTTCATGGAGGGGAAGCTCAATTTCAAGATCGCTGATTCGCTCATTTCGCTGTCAATCAAAATAGGAATTCAGCCTCAGACAGATCATCCAATCATCATGCAGAAGCTGATCGTCTGGGCTAGCCTTGGCCAGCCCACTGCCCCATAGACCCCCAGAGACGCTGAAGGTCCGATGGGCGGGACAAAGCCCAGCATTTTTGCTTCGCTATTGAACTCACTGTTTAAAGCACTGTGAAGCTGTGAGAATGAGTGAGAGGAAAGCCGCGTCGTTACCAGTGATAAGAAGCTGATTCTGAACAAAAGTTGAACGCGTTGTAGCGCATATTTAGTCAGTGACATGTACACACAACAGTATTTATTTGATCACTTATTTTTTGATATTTTAGGGGAAGCTGAGCTCCCGTTGTAGTCTTAGAGCAATCGCCACTGCTATCTACCATAGTCCTATGGTAACCTGGAAGATCTGCTGAAAGCCACAGCTCAGGTTGAGGATCTGTTTACAAGATAACAATTAATTTGACACTCCACAAATTCAGGAGTGAGGCCTAGCATGCCACGGCCCAGGCGGTAGAAGAGGCCAAAACACTGGCCTGGGAGGAGTTTGGTGAGGCCATGGTGAAGGACTATCGGTTGACCTTAAAGCGATTCTGGCAAAACGTACCGGGGCCTCAGGAGACGGATGCTTTGCCAACACTGTTTACAGTGGAAGTGTGGAGCTGCTGACCTCAATGGAGGACTTTATCGGGAGGTGGAAGGAGTACTTTGAGGATCTCCTCCTCAATCCTGCCGTCATGCCTTCCCTGGTGGAAGCAGAGACTGGGGACTCACAGATGTACTCGTTCATCACCCAGGTTGAAGTCATGAGGTGGTCAAAATGCTCCATGGTGGCAAGGCTTCGGGGGTGGATGAGATCCGTCCTGAGTATCTCAAGTCTCTGGACGTTGTGGGGCTGTTGTGGCTGACACGTCTCTTCAACATTGTGTGGCGGCTGGGGACACTGCCTGTGTAATGGCAGACCAGGGTGGTGGTCCCCCTTCACAACAGCTTCAGGAGGAACAGTGTGGTTTTTGTCTGGCTGTGGAACACTTGACCAGCTCTACACCCTCTACAGGGTCCTCGGGGGTTCATGGGAGTTTAAATAACCGGTCCATATGTGTTTTGTGGACCAGTAGAAGGCATTCAACCGTGTCCCTAATGGTGCCCTGTAGGAGGCACTCCAGGAGTACTGAGTCTGGGGCCCTTTTTTATGGGCCATCCGGTCTCTGTAAAAGTGGAGCAGGAGTTTGGGCTGCCCTTTGTCCCCGGTGCTGTTCATAACTTTCATGGACAGGATATCTAGGTGCAGCCAAGGGCTGGATGGGTCTGATTTGGCGACCAGTGGTTTTCATATTTCCTTTTCACAGACATGGTCTTGCTAGCCCCCAATGGCCAAGTCCTACAGCATGCACTGGGGTGGTTTGTAGCCGAGTGCGATGTGGTAGGAATGAGGATCAGCTCCTCTAAGTCCGAGGCCATGATTCTCGAAAGAGATCCCAGATACAAGCAACTGAAATAACCTTCCTCCGCAGGGTAGCCGGGGACTCCTTTTGGAGATAGAGTGAGGACCTTGGCCATCTGGAAGGAGTTCGGAGTAGAGCCGCTGCTCCTCCACATTGAGAAGAGTCAGCTGAGATGACCAGAGCATCTGTTTCGGATGCCCTCTGAACGCCTCCCTCTAGAGGTTTTACAGGCATGTCCCACTGGCAGGAGACCAAGGGGACGGCCCAGGACACGCTGAAGGGACTATGTCTCTTGGCTGGCCTGGGTAACACCTCTGGCTTCCCCCAGAGGAGTTAGAGGAAGTGTGTGGGGAGGGAGAAGTCTGGGCATCTCTGCTTAGACTGCTGCCCCCACGACCCGGTCCCGGATAAATGGAAGAAAATGAACGAACGAATGTACAAGAAGTATTGTTTAACATTTGCCACAAGCCATGTAGAGGACACAGCAAACATGTGGAAGTTGGTGCTCTTCTGAAACGAGACCAAAGTTTAACTTTTAAACCTTTATGCAAAATGTTATGTGGCAGAAGACTAACAGTCTGAGTGAGGCATCATCACCATGAAACATGGTGGTGGAACTATCATGCTGTGGGGACGCTTTTCTTCAGCAGGCAGAGGGAAGCTAGTCAGAGTTGGTGTGAAGATAGGTAGAGCGAAATACAGAGTGATCCAGGAAGAAAACCTGTTGGAGGCTGCAAAAGACTTGAAACTGGGGTGGAGGTCCACCTTCCAGCAGGATAATGACCCTAATGATCTTCATTGATGCTCCACCCAATTTGATGGGGTTTCAGCTATTTTGAAAAACTAAATAAACAAATAAATCATGGGCAGACATTAGCTCTCACTAGGCTCTAGCTGTGCAGATTAGGGGGCTTGATACATATGCAAGCCACACTTTCAGAATGTTAGGTGCAAAAACATTGAAAATCGCAATTCTGCACTACTTTCCCTCAGTCTATCACAAAAAAAGGCACTGTAAATGGAACACTCCTGCACACGAACTGTCATTGCTAAACACAACCTCTCTCAGATAAATGTGGCCAAGAATAGGTCATACTGGTAACACTGCCGTGTTCCAGTTGGGGATTACCATGCTCGCAGATAGGCCAACAATAACTATCCCTCTCTGCAAGAACAACAGGTGTCTGACAAGATTGTTTCACTTTAATAAAAGGCTTACACAAGCTTCAGACAAATATCACATTAAGCTGTTTTAGAAGAGGTGGCATTTTCCTGCTTTATCCCATGTGGTATGAAAATTCTCTCTTTCCTCTCTCGCTTTAAATCTCGGAGAATGTCATGTGCAACGAGAGGCAGATGTTGTCAAGGTGGCAGCGTTGTGTGTAATGTCACCAGATCGGCATTCCTGTCACGAAACACCCTCCAGTGGGTGTGTTGGAAGAAAAAAACAGCAGAATAAAAGTTTCCCTTTTTATTTTCAGCCTGCTATGAACATGCAGCTGGAGTTTGTGTCTCTGAACTCGGGGTTGATGGCACCGGCGCCAACCCCTTTCAACTCACTGTGAAAGCACCCCTGGCTCTGTTAGTATGCCAGCCTGAGCACCAGTCAGCCACATCCTCGAGCTGGGCCTGTGCCACCACTGGGCACCTGGACCCTCTCACCACCCTCATGAAACAGAATGTATATTTAAGTTCTAGGGACAGAGCACACAACATCGAGTCTATAGCTGCGGGTTGCCTGGAGGGTGATTGCACCTGTGTTTCATTCATCTTATGCAGACTTTCATCACTGTATTGAGCTTTTTAAAACTTTTAACAGACAGATTCACTCTTCAGGCAGTGCCTCAAACACTGGAGTGTGTCCAGAGCCACCCAGGCCTGAAAGACAGCCATCGTTATCCAACTCTCACAAGGTGTCATTGTAGGCATCCTGTGATTACCATATCAGCACCACGTGAAACATTTATGGCTTGCTGGCAGTGATGCTCTGGCAGGCGCCCTAATTTCTCCAACAGGGCTTGTCAAGTTCTATTGTTTAAAGTTCTGGTGGCATGAGCAGAAAAAAAATCTTTGGGCCTGAAATCTATGAAAGGCCTGTCACTTCTAGTCTAAGCCTCAGCTTCATAGTATGAATTTCTCTGCAGCAACTGTAACACACAACTGAACAACGTTACAAGCAGGCCTGAATTAAATTCTTCATGATAAGGATCCCTCCATTGGTTTTTATTTGCTACCTTTTAATAAAAAAACAACAACTGATGATTACAGTACAAACAGATCACTCAGTAATTGATACATAGCTGATTTATCTTGCATAAACTGGGCCAGTTGCAGGTAATTCCTGACTGAATTCAACACAAAGGCTGGTATTGAAGTTCTTACATGGTCACTTACATGGACACTGTTCTGTCTGTTCCCAAGTGGGTGTGAATTTAACAAATGTGCAATATTCTAGATGTAACTTACTAACATGATGACTGTTTAGGAAGACTATTACAATGACTTTATCACTACACAGTCCTATGTTTCGTTTGTTTGCTATGTTCAAATATATGTATTTGTTATCACTTTCATTAGGGGTTTTTCAGTTGAACGTTTTAAGTAGCATATGTGTTTTTTATAACCTTTGCTGTTTTGAACTTATCTCTCTCTGGTACAGTACACTGTGGCAGTATAAGTTTTACATGTAATTATATTGCAAAATAATTTTTTACAAGAAATTTTTATCTGAGACATCAACTCTTACTCAAAAGAGCTGACTTATCGTGCACAAGGCAGGAAATAGGGTAATGTCTTCATATTCTTTACAATAGTGATTTGAAACCTTATTCCTGCTTGTAATAGGGTTTGATGGAAAAATGCTTTTGACCTCATATATTTCTTTCCATTTACAAAAAAAAAAAAATCCCCTTTTGGTATACCATGTGGATGTAATTCACAAGCTATTTTCTTTATTATAAATGTGCCACCCTACTCTCCCCCAATCACCCCCCACGCTGTACAACCCTAAAATCCTAGACCCACCCCTGCATCAAATTTTTAAAGTCACAAGAGGACTGAATATTCACCAAAATTCACTTTCCCCATGTCTCATGCAAGCTGACAGTATAAAAAAAAAGTCACTAATTTTATTATGAAAGCACCTTGATTTGAATGATGAACAAATGTCTACTTTACTAATCTGAGCCACACTGTTTCTATTTTATACGGAAGGAAAAATACTTATGTAACATATGTAACAAATAGACATTTGTTACATATGTTCGTGGACAAAAAAATTTGAGGATCAAACTAAACCAGCAGCTTAAAGTGAAAGTTTATCTCAAAGCTAAGAGTAAAACTGTACTGATTGTTCAATCGTTTTGTGCAAGGCTCTGTATTCTGTGGCAGTAAGCAGGTGAGACCCAGATTGGCTGCTTTGCGATACTTCATCACCCTGCTTTGTGGTTGTCAGTGCCACAATTGGCTTGTTCCTACCATCTGCTGCATCAGCAAAGTCACGGCTGATTTGGTCACTTTGGAGCACGGTTAGCTGTGCTCACTTCCATTCCAGCCATTGTTACAAATGGTGTCTTTGCACGGCAGAGTTAACCCGGATAGCTCTGTCTCCTGGGTGCCTTTATTATCTATTCATCATGTTGTCCCAGTTTACTGTATCTCAGTGCAGATCTAACTACATATACCTGGTATGGGGGCCTGGGGCATGGGGATTAGAGGGATTACAAAATACTTGGTGGTGTTTCTCTCTCAGTTGATAAGGAGGTGAAAACGTATTCTGAGAAGATGCAGTTTGTGCTCTTTTAACACTGACATGCCTTCAAAGAGTGTTTGAATATGTTAAAAATAGCTTTAATTCTGGCTCCTTGTGCAAATGTTGATTTGCACAAGGAGCCAGAGGCAACTTCAGTGTGTCCAATCTTGTGAAGAAATGAGCATTTGAAACATTAAAATGAAATGTTCTTGGCATTGTATACAGCCTTCGAGCCGGCTCAGTGGACACTCCTCCCCGCTAATTTGCATTGCTGAGCAGATCTTTTGTGTCACCTGGAGGTTTGGAAAGAGCAGCAGCGTTGCAGTCAATTTCCCGATGGGCAATTAAAATGTCTGACATATCCTCAAATTCTTTCAAAAAATTGGGGTGCCTCTTCCCTGAAACCATTACTGAGGGGGATGCATGCATTTGCACAAATGGAAAGTGTCCCCCGTGTGAATTTTCACATTGCACTGTAAAATAATAACGAGTACTAGCTCGGGGCCCCTTTTTGCGGGCCCTTTTTCCCTCAGCAAGTGCTAATTTTATCTAAAGGGGGGGCTTGCCCAAAAGCATAATTTCTTGTTTCTCAGACCTGACTTTATTCTTCTAAAAGTAACACTTTCCTCAGTAAAAGTGCTGGCTTCAAGGATAAGTGTCTTTGTATAGACTTAAGCACCCTGGGGTCTTAGCATCTGCTCCACATTTAAAACAGAACCCCGAACCTACAACACTTCCCAACAATGGGGGACATATATCATCTGTCACTCCAGAACCCCCATAATGAAAAACTAAATGGCATATATGTTAAATGGAGTTCAAAAGGTGCTCTCTAGATCATTATTGTGCCACATAAGCGATGAGTTTCCCTCAAATCAGATCATTTTGACCCCCCAGGACAGCAGGGTTTTTTTTTTTCAGGTAAATAACAGATCCTCTTTTGGGCACTAATGGGGGGCCGGTATTAATGTGTTGTTGAAAGGGGGAACAGTGAACCCATTTTCTTTTTATTTTAAAATGACAGCTTTTTAAATGCATTTTTTGTAACTTAATAGTGATTTGATTCAAAAGACTGACGGCAGCATCACTTTTCACAATAATATACGAACATATTCAGGGGGAGTGTTAAATTACAGTTTTACTTTGAGTCATTACTCAAACCTTGTGTTTGTATTGGGCTCAAAATACGTAGAATTGTGAAGTGAAGAAAATGATTATTACGTTTTTTTTTTCATAAATTTAAAAACTGAAAAATGTGGGGCGCATTTGCATTTTGCCTGGTGTTCTCATTCCCTTTTAAAAAAAAAAAAACCCAGTGCAATGAATCAACCTGTTTTTTAAAGGCTTTAGAAGTTTATTATAAATATTAGCGAAAAGAAACAAGCGTTAATATCAAGGAAAGCATCAGACAGGTCAGGGGTACAACTGTGCACGTTAAAGCAGGGTTAGGGTATAAACAATATCCCAAGCTTTGAACATGCAACCCCGAAACTGCAATTTCCAAAAGGCATGACCGTCCACCTGAAACTGACGGCTCAATAATCAAGAACCTAAAGGCCTGGGATCTCTGGAGGAGCTGCAGAGATCCACAACTCAGTGGGGTCCTGCGCTGCTATTTGAAAATGACAGCTATTGTTCAAATAGAGAAAAGACCAACTTTTTTTAACCCACCAGTTTTTAAGGGAAGCTAAATGTTTGACAAATTTTTTTTTTTTATATTTGACAGCATTGGTTCTGGACTTTGGGGTTTTCTATTTTGGGGTGTATTTGCACATTGAAAAGAGGGTTTTGCCCCCAATGGGTTTAGCTGAAATGTTGTTTTTCTTTTAAAAAAGATGATGATATTAGCTTTCCTAAATTGTATGAGAAATTTTTC